>JAQZBX010001759.1:0-78928 GCA_029593785.1 Cabassous unicinctus | reverse complement strand
CACAGTCCCCCCAAATATCATTGAGGCCTCTATTTCCCCCAGCGGGTTAATCATAATGTCTTACAATAATGCTTTCTTTTAATTGTCAACCTGCATGCGAAATCAATGGCCTGTTTATTGTGATTTGACTGCTGACGTCAATAGTTTAAATTTATTACTTACACAGTTAAGAAAAAACAATAGTCTTGTAATGATTAAAAAGCACATATGATCTCAGTAATTATTCTAGAACATTTAAGCTTGTCAGGTTATTTAGAGTTTAGTAAGAATACAAAAGTAAACTGTAGGCGGAAACTGTTGCCCAAAGAATAGTTCAGGGTCTTGATGACTCTTTAGATAAATAATTTATGTTAACATAAAGTTTTAACCACAATCCTAGTTTATTTAATCTTAGACATCAGAATAGGAACTACAAGTCACCAGTTACTGTTCCGTAAAAAGTTTACATCTTGTTGCCATGAAACTGAAAGTGCTTATCTAAAGTCAGTTATGCAAAGAGAATGCTTACGCTTGCCAAAAAATAGAATATAAAAAAACTGTGCTTATCTTACAATAAAGAGAATCATCAGTCATTAATTCTCACTCAATTTGGTGTGCGACACATCATTTCTCGCCGACTCCCTTAACCACCTTCAGTCTGCTCCCTCGTGCCTCGGCTGGACTGCGGCACAAATGCTCTAATTTTTAAAAAATACCAAACTTAGACACTGATAATAAAATTTGAGGTTCAAATGAAATTTTTATTTTAGAAAAACTTATCTTCTACATGAGCTTGAGAGCTTCCCAATACTTAATTAGTTGTCTGATAGGATTGTTGGTGGTTTTAATAAATGTGGTTTATTTTGGTAACCAAATGAAATGTCATATTTGTAAGATCTCTATCAGCCTGTGAACCAATATTTTTCACATGAACACTACTTGCTGTTAAAAATCAAGCATGGGTAAAACCCACTCAAATTACCAAATAGATAATACATTTAAATCTAATAAAATATGAAAAGTTTGTTCAGCTTATTCAGTTTATTTCAGCTTCCACAGTGGAACTGTCCTTTAAGAAATCACCATTTGTTGATTTTTGGTATAGAATATTATTAGTAAAGAGGAATATTAATGATTATCTTAAAACGCTAATGAAATACTCCTTCCTTATTCTAACCATATATCTGTGTGAGGTCATATTTTGTTCATACTCTTCAAGCAAACTAACATATTTTAATGGAATGAATGAAAAAGCAGATATGAGAATTCAGATATCTCCTAGTAATCCAGGATTAAAGTCATTTTCAAAAGGATTAAATCATTTCTCTCTTCATTAATTTAATTTGGTTTGGGAAAATGACATTTCAAAAATATATTAGTGCATTAATATATATGAATTATTATCATTTATAGCTTAAATACTTATTTAAATATGTATCAGTTTTAATTCTTAATGTGTTAATTTTCCATGGATATAAGCCACAAAATTCTTAAAGATTTTCAATAGTTCTTTAGAGTGTAAATTGTCCCTTGAACCAAGAAATCTGAGAACAGATTTTTATGCAAATCTATTAAATTGTGTTCTGCAATGTTTCTAAGAACCTGAGGTAATATAGTTTTGCATGTATTTTACCTTACCATTACCCTCTTTTGAGTGATATATTTCATAAAAATAGTAATATGACTTTATTAGATGCCTGGCCATCATTATGTCTCATACTCATCTCCAGATGGCAAATCTGCCCAGCACCTCCATGTATCCACTCTGAATTACTCTTGCAGTGTCAGGGAATTTTTGTAGCCTCCATCAAGCTGGGCAATCCTATGAAGTTTTGTCTTTTGCCTAAAATACATGTACAAAGAATGAGAATGCGGAGTGATTATGAAAGTAGGTAAAGATCTGCTGAGGCTTTGTGAAACACTTGCTGAGTGTTCCCAGTTCTGGTGAAGCCCAAACTGTCCTGTTCTAAGTCAAGGGGTATTCTGCTTTCATAGACTTAACTTATTCACTCTATTCATCAATATTTCCCTGCCAACTTTTGTAATTGTGTTGATATCACGTAGGGGCTTCTATTTTTGAACCTTCACTACCAAGACTTTCCTTAGAGCTCCGTAGCCTCTCCCATATTCTGATACTTTCCTGATTAGTAGCTCTTAATAAGCATTTTCAAAATAAAGACAAATGTGTTCTTTTCCTTCAACCTGTTAGTGGGGGTAATAACTCACACTCTGAAGGATACCTAACATTATTTCATATCCCATGTGTGAGAAACACCTCAGAACACTTTTGGCAAGAGTTCCATTCTATGACACAAGATCTTTTACTTGCTTTCTTCGTAAAATCCATTCTAAAATGTATCCCATTTTCTTTAATTTAATAACTACTGGTCTATTTTTGCCTCTTTTTGGTGGTATTGAAAATTTAAAATAGTATAGTTCTCCTTCCTACTATAATGTTAATCCAAACCCATAGAAAATACAATTTTATTGGGGTTGCATGGTTTTTGATATATTTTATGTAAAAAAATTATATCTATAATCTGACATAAAATTGAGTATTTTTTTAATCACCAGTGACTATGAAACTTTTTGAAAACTTCTCTTTTGTGAACAAAAATTCTTTGAAAACTTTCTTGCTAATAAGCACAATTACAAATTCATCTAACCTCAGCAGTATAGACAAAGAATCCTTACCAATCAGAATTTGAAGGAAAATTTGCCTCTTTATAGGATGAAATCATTAGTTCCCCAGGGCACCTGATACTTATGACCTATATGTGTCCTTCCAAAAGAATACTCATGTTTATGAAGAATCTAAAAGCACAATTGTTCCTGTGATTACAGGTATGTATGAATTTCCCTGAGAAGTCAGTACTTGAATTTTGTTCAGAGAAGAATGAGGCAAAATCACAAATTGTGTAAAGTCTTTATAACTGGGCAAAAATAATATTTGTGTTACAGAAGATAAATATGTTTCCTCGTTTCTCAGGTACATTTATATGCTTTAACTCATGTGTTTCGTTAAAATGGCTAATGACAAATTCACTGGCATAGCTGTGATGCCTCTAAAGAGTGGTAGTATACTTAATTATTTTTGCTCCATATTATAAATTGATACTTATATAGAGTTTGAATATCTCTGAGTCTGGTTTTGTTATAGTTGATTAATTTTAAAAATGGTACCTGATTATATGTATGCAACACTTAGACTGTATTCCAAAAACCGAAAATAAAATGGTACTCAAATTACTAAGATATTGAATTAGCACAGGCACTATGAATTAAATATTTCTTGAACTAGTTTGTAAAATATAGCCAAGAAATTCAGAAGCAACAATGAGTTACCATAGCATTTCATGGAAATCAATCCTCATAAGCAAAACTTTTCTTGATATAACCATGGATAGGTTGAGATATCCAGTGAAATTTTTATTTATGACCAAGTTATATTTATTTGTAGGATACAAGGAACTAGATATGTCTGTATAGGTTTTTAATACATACTGTATTTCATGTATTTAAAACTGATGAGGGATAGGTATCCTACTCAATTTTTCCCAGAGTTTACAATTATGAGGTAATAATTTCTAAATATCCCTTATGTTATAAGGAGCAGGGATGGACCCCTAAAATCCTTCTCCCTCTTCTGCCCAAGGCCGTGAATTTAATCATCATTATGCACTCTGAACTACAAGATATATGATAACTGTAATATAACTGAGAATTTGTACAGACCGAGTAGAAAAATGCAATCTAAAGAGATGGACAACAGGAATAAGACTTTAAGGAGCAATGTGTGGCTTTGATAAAGAAATTTTTAAAAAAATCTTGAATTTTGGTTTGTCCAAAAACTAACACTTACTTAAATAGTATCACCTTAATAACAGAGTATGGTTGTTGATATTTAATAAAACTGCTCTGCTTAAAGCTTACATTATGTTCTTCATATAACTTAAGATGATAGAAGAATATCTATAATTGAAATGATTATTGTAGAAAAGCTGCGCTCCCGCGAGGGGCAGAAGAGCGCAAGGAAGCGCGGGGCAGGCAGAAGACCAAGAGCAAGCGCCCAGTCCTGAACCCACCGTGTCCCAGGCATCCGAGCAGAGGCAGCAGCATGCAACACCAGCTCCTGTGCTGCAAGGTGGAGGCCATCTGCCAGGCGAACCCCGAAACCAACCTCCTCAACAACCGAGTGCTGCAGGCCATGCGCAAGCCAGAGGAGGCATGCGGGCCCTCCGTGTCCTACTTCAAGTGCATGCAAAAAGAGGTCCTGCCGTCCCTGCGAAAGATCGTGGCCACATGGATGCTGGGGTTTGCAAGGAGCAGAAGTGTGAGGAGGAGGTCTTCCCCTTAGCCATGAACTAGCTGGACTTCTTCCTGTCGCTGGAGCACGTGAAAAAGATCCACCTGCAGTTGCTGGGGGCCAAACCTGCATGTTCGTAGCTTCCAAGACGAAGGAGACTGCCCACCTGACAGCCGAGAAGCTGTACATCTACATTGACAACTCTATCAGGCCCGATGAGCTGCTGCAAATGAAGCTGCTTCTGAATAACCAACTCAAGTGGAACCTGGCCGCCACGACGCCGCACTATTTCATTGAACACTTCCTCTCCAAAATGCCAGTGGCCGACGAGAACAACAGATCATTCGCAAACTTGTCCAGACCTTGGTCCCTCTGTGTGCCAAAGACGTGAAGTTCATTTCCAATCCGTCCTCCATGGTGGCGGCAGCCATCAGGGTGGCCGCCGTGCAGGGCCTGCACCTGGGAAGAGCCGGTGGCTCCCTCCCCTACCACCGCCTCACTGGCTTCCTCTCCAAAGTTATCAAGTGTGACCCGGACTGCCTCTGCGCCTGCCAGGAGCAGAACCAGGCTCAGGTCCAGTCTGCTCCAGGCGCGGCAGAGCTTGGGCCCTCAGGCAGCAGAGGAGAAGAGGGAGTAAGAAAGGGAGGAGGAGGTGGACTAGTCCTGCACACCCAACGACCTACGCGACGTGAGCATTTGAGGACGCCGGGTGGGCACCGCCCGGGCTGGTTTGCAGAGCAGAGACCTGCACCGTGACGACTAGGGGCCGCCCCCCGCCCCTGGGAGTCTGCCCAGGTGCTCCCAGACTGAAACTTGCTAAGCCAGGGGACACTTTGCTACTGGAAAGAAAAGCTTCATCCTCATCGTTTTTTCCTTTGCTCTTTGTCCCTTCCATCTATGACTTAATAAGCAAAAAAGAAAAATTATGAAAACATTTTAAAAAATAGAAAAATCCAACATATCATTTTTAAAGAAGAGGGTTTTAGATAGAAAATCATATTCTCGTGCGGTCCCTAAAAAGCAAGGCTTTAACGCTATTGCAGACATCTGCGTACCTTGCTTGCTTGTGCATGTAGTCACTTTATAATCCATTTGTTCGCGCTTATTTGATTGCTTAGGTAGAGCGCGTAACCTCTTCACCTTATCAATGGTTGCTGTGATCCCTGGTTAGGGTACCTTAGAGCTTGGTATCAACGCCAGCGCACAGTTTTTAGTCCAGTGAAGGCTTGTGAGTGCCTGGGGCATCGCTGCGCTGGAAAAGCCAGCTCCTCCCACTATACCCTACTAGAAGAGAAAACAGAATAGCAACATAATATATTCTGTTTTTATAATCTCCCTATTTTTTGTAGTTAACCTGCTTATAAAAAGCTGGTTTTTCACCCAAACAGATTTGCAGCCTGCTCACATCTGAGTTAATTCCATAGCTCCTTTCCCCCCCTCAATATTCTAAAACCATTCCATTTCAAAGCACTTTCAGTCCAGTAGTAGTTGTAGGAAATGTCTTTGCTTATATCTTGGGATGGTTTGGGAATAATCACATACTTGTGTGCCAGGAGGATTGCAAAGCCAAGGGCTGTCAGTATGGTGTTAGTGAAAGGGGATAATTTTGAAGGCTATGTTCCATTCAAGAGGGAAAACATCTTTAGATGTTTTACAACTGAAGGTTTTGAACACTGAAAATATACAATTTATAGTTAAGGATAAAAAGATTTATTGCAGAGGATGTTCATAAGGCCAGTATGACTTATAAAGTAATGCAGTCTCCCCTTAATTAAAAAATACACAGAAACGTTTCTGTCTTTGACTTTGCAGAATGAGGTGGTTTGTAAAAGATAAGTCCTTTTTATAGACAAGGAAGAAAGCGAAAATAAGGAAAATCACACCAAGACATAGACTTGGCCCTGTCTGGCATTTCTCAAAGACATCAGTTCTATTGAAAATTAGAGTACTTAAAACAAGCTCAGTTCTGAGATTCTTATCCCCTGCCCCCTCCTTTTTAAGAGAAATTTAGCAACAAATAAACAATTTGCCTATCATGGCTCTCTCCTTTTTTTGTATATATCATTCAGGAAGTGTTGAAGGGAAATGAGGAGAACATTGAGGGTTGGAGAGAGCATGTGAGGGTGTGGGCGAGCAGAGAGGGGACACTGCTGTCGAGGTGACTGCGTGGAGTGGCAGGCTGCAGCTTGGTTTTCTTGCTGCACTGCTGTCTATGATTTCCCGGCATTGTTTGGAAACAAATTCACAGGCTTCTCTGTATCTGTTTCACGTTGTTTTGGAGCTGTTGGAGGATAAAAAAAAAAAAAAATTTTGTTTTACAATGTCATATTCTGCTATTGTGTAGGATTTTAATTTTCTCATAGGAAATTGTACTACGGGTGCCAATTTTCTTTTTTAGTTTTTTAATGTGATCAATTTTGACGTAATGTGATTACTGCTCTACTCCAAAAAGGCTCCTGTTTCACAATACCTCATGCTTCACTTAGCCAGGTGTATACAGGTCCAGGGGGTCAGGTTCTGCTAAGCCCATGGCCTCCTGCTTCGGCAAAGGGACACATTCCAAAGACCGCGCCAGGTCCCTTTCCTTTTCCCTGACTCTGTTACCCTGGATTCTTTGTCTGATCAGAGGTTTCTCATCACACTCGTCGTTAAAGCTAAAGCTGTATCGTTTTTTGCGTTTAGCTATGAAAGTTGCGTTATGTAAACCGTGCACCTTGCTTGCCACCGTGATGCTGTAATCTTGAGACTGGGTCTTTCGGGACTGCTCGACTCTAGAATTTGTTAAATTCGGGGTGTTATCATCTGTTATGACGTCCTGGTGTTCTGTCTGTTATTTCATTGAGTACAGCATAGCGCTAACTTAATGAGACTCTAAATCTCAAAAAGGCCAGCTACAGGCACCGCGTGCCAGAGTCCGTCGGTTACACAGCCGAACCCAAAGAATTTGCATGGTCTATGTGCTGGGAGGCCATTGGCAGGCCCCGGGTGCCCCCACCGCCAGGAACTCTGCTTGTCCCTATCTCAGAACCTTTACAGCTACGGCATCTGTGTCTGAACCAAACGGACCCTTGCGGGGCAGTGTGTCCAGGTGGGGCGAGGTCGGAGTAGGCAGCTCTGGCCCACAGTCTGCAGGGCTTGGGCATTTGTCGCGGGTGGTGGCAACACCGCCAGGACCCCGTGGGTACTGCTCCCCGCCACAGACCGGTCACCGGCATGTTTCCAGCAGAAAACAAAACGTGGAAAGTCTAGAATAAAATTGGTAAACTTCCCCCTTAAAATTTTTTTTTCTAATATTTTATACTTACTACTCCTCTATTCTTGTTTTCTACATATAAAATTAAATTGTTCTGAAACAATACCCTTCAAGGAAATTCGTTTTTGTATTGAAAGGATTAAGAACACAGCAATTCTTTTTGCTTTGGTATATTTTAAGAAAAACGTAAGTAAAATATTTGTGGTTACAATAGTTATTTTGAATAAGAAGAAAAGCATGGAGGCAAGATACATGGACAGAAATTTAGGTCTTCATGAAATATTGCAATTAATGGCTGATGGAAGGAAGCATGCTTTGAGACGAGTAATATCAAGTGTGATGCTTTCCTTAGATACTGTGTGCAGGTCAGAATGTAAACTAGACAGAGAGCAAGAGAACTCTGGTACACACTGCAAAGGGAAAATGGAATCAATTAGATTCTAATAGAATAAAACATTTAATGGATAATGCTGTAAAGGAGGCGAGCAAGGGATCAAACTCATATGTTATAGAACAACTGAAATGAAAGATTGGTGACAACTAATCCATCTGGTCACCATATTAAAACCATTCTGAGAAAAACCTCATGACCATTGATTAACTGTGTTACAAAAGCTGAGTTTAGGTCAGCTGGCCTAAGACTGGGAGGTATAAGCACACCTCCTAGTAACCTGGTACATGAAGAGAATAGCTGTACAGTGTTCAAACAAATGGGCTGACGCAGAGAATCTCCTAGAGAACATTTCTAAGTTGACCATTTGCTAACGAAGGAAATGAGAAAATAATCCTTGAATATGTCCAGGCCAAAATTGAAAAGATATTTTACTGAAATATAGTGTATATATGACTCAATAATTCAAAGATTTATTGGCCTCATTTTACATCTTTTAATGTACTTAGATTATCTGAACCTATGGATGTAAAAATTAACATATAAGAGCAGTTTAGGAAAGAAAGTGAAAAAGGAAACAAGCAAATTCATTGCTTTGAAAATATTTGTGTTCCTTTTCTCTAAACTTTATTCCTCATAAGAAACCATATTTTGATACCAAATGTGACATTTTGTTTGTGAGTGATACGGATTATCTGCACTTAGCTTTGAGAATATTCTTATCATTTTGTACTTTGACCACAGGGAGATGGAAGCATATTAGAAAACATGGACAATCTCACTATTTTCACAGAATTCCTCCTCATGGATATCTCAACCTCTTGAGAGCTCTAACTCCTGCAAGGTTTGATGTTCCTAATGATGTATCTTGGAACCCTGACTGGGAATGTTCTGTTTCTGTCATTTTAATGGAACCACATCTACATTTTCCAATATACTTCTCTATGGGCAATTTATCCCACATAAATTATTTTATACTTTATACATTGCTGCATTTCAGTTACTGTGCCAAAAATGAATGTCCCAGAAATGCCCCATGTTACACCTATTCTCCCCTCTCTCACCCCGCAGAACCTCAGGTGACCACTGCCTTTATATCAACAATAGAATTTCTTCTATTTCTAGAATAATAATAAATCTAACTTAGCCCATAGTTGCATTTCCCCCTATGTTTGTCCATTTCTCAATCTTGAGGATTTTGGGATCATGATGCCAACTCTGCTTCTGATGGAGAGAGGGCTCAGTTCCCATGGGGCAGATGGATGGAAAAGTCTTGCTTGCAATTGTGGGTACTCTGTTTTTTGGGATGGCCATTGTCTATCATCATCTTTTTTTAATTGTCCTGGGTAAATCCAATGAACTGGAGAGTAAGTGTTGCAACTCTGCTGAGATTCAGGGCTCACCCACCATATGAACAGACTGAAGATTTAAGTTTCTGGGACAAATATTTAATGAATATAGTGCTAATTATAGCTCCAAATAAAAAGGGCAGAAGAACCATATGTAGAGAAATTATAAATGAGTCTAACTCTGTTACATTGGAGAGCATATATTCCAATGTTAAGACCAAAGTAAAACCAACTGACAGGGCCAAATTCCAGAGATTGTTTGCCCTGACTATAGTGTGTAAATGTCTATAGAGCCCTCAGGAGCCCTCCTGCTTGGGACAATGTTTAATGTGGCAGTCAGTGAGAGCCTCCTGAGATGTGCATGAGTATAACCTTGGAAATGACCTCCTGACTCACTTTGAAGTATCGTAGCCATAAAAACTCATTTGTATTTAATATTTCCTCCTTTTGTTCAAGGTCTTTTTCCAAATACATCACTAGTTGGCACTTGGTAATAATCCCTCAGTGCCAGGGAAGCTCATCCCAGGGAATCATAACCCATGGTGGGGGAATGGTTGTGCATTTATATGCTGAGTCTGACTTAGAGAAAGCCCACATTTCAGCAACAAAGAGGCTTTCAGGAGGTAATTTTTAAGCAACATACAGTAGGCTAAGTTTCACAAGAACAGGGTTCTTAAGTACAACCATCAATATCAAGGGCCTAGTGCAATGGTCTGTCTTTTTATTTAAATATATGACTCCTTCATTTCCAACATTAGTAATTTATATATGGTACCTCTTTATCCTTTTCAGTGGACATTCATATCATTAGTGTGAGACTTTCCTTATATTCTATTATATACATTTAATAGTATACATTTCCCACTAAGCACTGATTTACATATATGATAGAAAATTAATACATTTTGTTTTCATTTTTGTTCATTCTAAATATTTTCTAATTTCCTTTGAGAATTCTTCTTGAAGCATTGATTGTTTAGAAATGTATTGCTTAATTCTCTTGCATCTGGATATTTTATTTTTTCTTTGTTTTTCATATGTTGTTGCTTCCATTTTGGTACAGGAATATACATTGTATGATTTGATTGTTTTTACATTTGTGAAGGTTTATTTTGTTAGAAGGAAATGATCTATTTTGATGAATGTTCCATTCTCACTTAAAAATAATTATTACAAAATTGATGGATGGAATGGTTGATAAATGTTAATGGTTCTATATTGTTGATAGTTGTGGAAGTTGCACACTGTATGTACACCAGAAGATCATGTTCTTAAAGCTATTCCATTCCTGTGGATAGAGACCTATTATAGGTATGTCCTCTTGATCAGGTTCCTTCATTCTGGTATGGCCAGAGTGGGTGGGCCTTAATCTTATTACTGGTGTCCTTTATAAATGGATGAATATAGATAGAAATACACAGAAGTTGGGGGTTAAAGCCAGAAGAAGACAGAAGCTGTAACAAGGAAACTTGGAAGAGAAAGGAGAGAACAGCAAATGATGCAATGTGCCTTGCCAGGGTCACTGACAGCTGGTCTTGGGGAGAAAGCGTCAGCTGACTATGCCCTGATTTGGACATTTTCAGGGCCTCAGAACTGTAAGCTTGCAAGTAAATGAATCACTGTTGTAAAGACCAACCCATTTCCGGTATATTGCAAACTAAAACAATAGTTTACAATGTAATAGTTCTATTGATAACTAAGAAAAGAGTGATGAACTCCCCATGTATAATTGATGATTTGTCTATTCTGCCTTTCAGTTCTGTCAGTGATTTTTTATGTATTCTGAAGCTTTTATTGTATGTAAACACATGTAGGATTGTTAAACTTTTACAGTTAGTTAACTTTTTCAAGATTATGTATTATGCCACTTTGTCTGTGGTAATTTTCCTTACTTTAACATTTAATTTGCCAGATATTGATAGAGTCACACAAGTTTTCTTAATGTTTGCATTGCAATGATATATATTTCAACTTTTGTACAATATTTCATTGGGTCATTTTAAGTTGATTTTGACAGTATCTGTGATTTCATTGGTCTAAAATACAATGTACTCATTACTGGAATGTTTGATTTTAATAAACCGTCTTGTTATTTGTTTTAGCGTATTTTTTCCCCTGGTGTTTACTAGTGATTCTTATTTCATTCCTTCTTTTCCCATATTTGAACCTCTTCTAATACTACATTTTCCTATTATTTTTCTGACAATATATTTGATATTTATTTTGTATAATAGTATAAGTTGTTCTAAGGATTATTACTGTCTATAATTCTATTTCTCTATTTAAAATACAACAATATTAGTGAATTAAACCAAAACATATTGCTATATAACAATTTTATTGGTCAAAAATGTAAGCATGGTGTGGTGGAACTTTCTGATCATAATTTCAAAAGACAAAAATCAATGTTTCTGAAGGGTAATGTTTCATGCTGAAAATTCTAAGAAATAATCTAATACAAAGTTTATTCAAGTTGTTGGCAGAATCCAGTTCCTTGCAGTTTTGGGCTGCAGGCTCAGTTTCCTTTCAGGTTGTCAGTTAGGAACTCTCTCCTCCTTAAAGTCACCTGCATTCCTTCTCACATGGCCACCTGTATTTTCAAAACCAGCAACATTGTGCTGAATCTTTCTCACATTTCACATCTTTTTTACTTCCTCTTCTTCCACCAGCCAGAGAAAGCTCTCTGCACTTATGGGCTCATGTTATTACATGGAAGGCACCAGATAATTCAAAATGATATTCCTATTTTAAGGTCACCTCCACATAACATAATTATAGGAGTGATATCTCAACATGTTAACACAATCAGGAGGTTTAGGCATAAAATCTATGGTGGAGCATTTATAGAAGTTTTGCTATCACAACTGTATACATTAATTCTCACAATCAACTTAGAATCAGTATTATACCATTTTAAGTAGAATGCAGAAATTTGACCAAAACAAAGTCAATTTCCCTTTCTATGTTTTAGTTGTCCTAAGATATTACAAACCCCATTAGACAATTTTCTATTTTTGTGTTTTAATATCCAAATTTTTTTAAAAACTCAAGGAAGAATAATTTATTACATTTACACAGATGTAACATTTCTGATGAATTGCTTTCATTGCTGATATCCCAAAATTTCTTTTTGGTATTATTTTCCTTCTGTGGGACAAAATTCTTTGAGTCATTATTTTACAGTGAGTGTGCCGGCAAAAAATTCCCTTTGTTTTTCTTTATATACAAATAACTGTACATTGCTTGCTTTCCTGTATTGAGGTGTTCCAGAGAAATAGAATCAGCAATATTTATTATAAGGGGTTATTTCATGCACACATGGATGCTGGCAAGTCTGAACTTCTAAGGACAAGCTGCAGGCTGCTATCTCTCATAAAAGTGATGTAGAAGTCCTTAGTCTGAAATCTACTGGGGTAACTGGTTTGCTGTTCATTTTGGCAAAAGCCAATGTTGAAATAGAGGCAGAAATTCTTCTGACCTCTAAAACACCCAGTTCTCACTAAGACCTTCAACTGATTGGATGAAGAGATTACTCAAATTGCTAAGTACAATCTTTGGTTGATCGTGGATGAAATTGAATGATTGTAGAACCAAATCCCATCTAGAAAATACCTTCACAGTAAGAAGTCAGGTACTGTTTGAGCAAGCAATTGGACATGATAATGTAGCCAAGTTGACAAATGAAGTCAACTATCATAATACCAAATAGATATTTTTGCTGAATAAATAACTCTGGATTAAACATTATTTTCCATCAGCAGTAAACATTTTTTCTACTCCATCGCCAAACAAGATATGGTAAGTATCCGTATTTGTTAAAATCATTTTTCTCCTTTTATAATGTGTCATTTTTCTGTGGTTTCTTTCAAGATTTTTTCTTTATCTTAAGAATGTGGATGTTTTATTCCATATTATTTGGTTTCAATCTATTTAAGATTACTTTAGATTCCGAAAACTGTAAATTCTTGTATTGCTACAAATCTGGTATGTTGTCAGCCATTGATACTTCATTTTTTCCATAACATTTTTTCTCCTGCCCTTTTTGGATTTCAGTGATATGAATATAAGACCTTTTGTTACTGCCTCACAGGCCCTTAACATTCTGTTCATTATTTTTCAGTATTTTATATATTTATTGGTGAGTTTGGAATATCTCTATTTATCTAGCTCCAATATTCTGACTTTCTTCTGTGACTGCCATTCTTTTACTTAGGTTAAATAATTAGTTTTTTTTTTTTTTAATTTCAGTAATTGTATATTTCAGTTCAAAAATTTCCCTATGATTCATTGTATTTCTCCTCTTAGGTGTTCTAATTTCCATTAATGTAAAGAAGTTTTACCATTATTTATTGGAGCAATTTTTAATAATAACTGCTTTAAAGTTTTTGTCATATAGTTCTATCATTTATGGCATCTAAACATTAATATTTTTTTATTTGACTTTTCTTATGCAAGTTGAAATTTTTCTGTTTCTTTATATTCCAATAATTTTTTACTGTATCCTACACATTTTGAATATTTATAGTATGACTCTGGGTATTGTTTAAATCCTGTGGGGAATGGTGATATTTTTATTTTCTCAAAAATACTATCAGTTTTTTGTTTTTTGGTTTTTTGGTGCATGTTTTCACCAACCTCTCTATGTTTAGACTTTGATGTACCCTGTTTTCAAAACCTTCACGATATTTGTATCTGTCCCAATGTGCTCCAGTCAATATCAACACTGATACCTGCATGGTGATCTATCTGTTAGTTCCATTTTGAATATCTTCATTTTGCTGCTTAGGGTAAGTTACATTCAGGCTCAGCTTAGAATGTGCCAAGGAGCTAAAAAAAATACCTTGGTTTTGCCACTTTATTGAGACTCAGATCTATAATCTTTCTGTTAATTTCTGGTGAAACTGTGGTATTCTTCACCAATTTACTTGTGACTATTTATATTTTGGACACTTCACATATAACTTCTATGCATGAGACACAGGTTCTGTAGCCCTATTTTGGGGAGAGACCATGTTGAATGCACTTATTCCATCTTAATTGGTAATGAAACTCATAATTCCATGTGATATGCTATTTCTCAGTGAGATGCATCATAGAGGATGCTTCAGTGAGATTCTCATCACTTCTGCTACTCCATGTAGTTTTAGAGTATATTTGAAAATATACTCATTTTTCATATTAGATGAAAAATGGTCTGATAGTAGTTTTCTGCTTCTTAAGAGATTTATATTCCTACAAGGGAATGGCACTTGTCCAGGTCACTTCATTAATAGCATTATATTCCCACTGAGTGCTTTATCACTCTGGGCAGAAAGGTCTATCCTTAATATGAGTTGGCTTTGTCTGATTCAACTGAGAAAATAATTAGGTCTATCAGGGCAAATTTTGTAATACATTTGGAATTAGAAAATCCCCATGTTTACTTCCCAATAATGGCATGTGTAGTGGTATGCATAATGATAACAATAATCAGGTTCAGAGAGGAAAATCTGACACAATAAACCCTGAATCATATGCAGGATCTCCTGAGGAAGTCAATGTCACTTCATCAGGGTATCCAGCTTGTGCTCTTCCTACAGAATTTGAACATGCCAATGCCTACACTTGCGTTAGGCAAATCCTATTTAAATTACTTAATTTAAGTAGATATATATCCTGCTAATTCTGTTTCCCAGAACACTGATTTTTTACTCCCCATGGAATTTGTTTTATTTTTGTCATAAGTGTCTATGTATATGTATAATTATGTCTACACATTAATTTTTCCAATTTTTTATTGCTGATTCATATATCATACTTTCTTAATTAAAATTTAATTATTTAATATGTCATGATAACCCAAGTATAAATACCCAACTTCAATACCATCTGCAAGATTGTGTTTGTTATAGTTTTTCTTTTCTTCTTCAGATTGTATTAAATTAAGTGATAATTATTTTCATTAATACAGCTACTACATAAGCGGTATTAAAATGTGTTTCTTATCTTACCAATTTGTGCAAAATACAAAGTAAATTCTTAAAACAATTTGTAATATTAAATCATTTAAACCAGTCTCCTAATTTTATTTTTAATTATCTTATTTTATTATATATTATATACAGTTTAATAAACATTTGGGTTTACTTTTAATTAAGTTCTCTAAAATTATGAATTAGTGAAAATAATATAAGTAAATAAAACTACCACCAACTTAAAATTTTCTGTTTTTGTAATAATGACTATTTTATAGGGTGTGAAATATCTCAATATAACTTTTATCTGCCTTTCCCTAATAACTAATGATGTTGAACAATTTTTCCTGTGCTTTTTGTCCATTTGCATTTCTTCTTTGGAGAAATGTCTACTCAAGTTTTTGGCCCATTTTTTAATTGGGTTCCTTTTCTTTTTTTGGGGGGTTGTATGATCTCTTTATATAAAATAGATATCAAACACTTATTGGATATGTGATTTCCAAATATTTTCTCCCATTGAATATGCTGCCTATTCACTTTCTTGAAAAGATGAGTCCTGTGGTGGAGGATGGACTGTGGTTAACAGAACAAATATGAGAACATTCTCCAATGAACTGTAATAAGTATTTAATACTAATACAGGGTGTCATTAACTGGGTGGGTTGAGCGAAAAGTACACCAAATGTAAGATATTGGTTACAGTTAGTATTTATGTTTTGATGATGCTTTTTCATAGATTGTAAAAATTGTTTCACAATGCAAGGTTTTAGTGGTGGGGTAATGTATGGGAGACCTGCATGATGATATACATGCTTGTTTTTTAAGTTCCCAACTTATACTATATACTTATAGTTTATGCATATTCATGTATGTATGATTAACTTTAATTTTAAAAAGTTAAAAAAAAAAACTACCTTCAAGCAATTTTAAGCCAAATTTGGGTGTAGAAATTTCCATGTTGACCAAAGTCAGTGTAAAATACTAACAATTATCTGCTATTGATTATAACTAATATAGAATATCCACTGCCTTCTGCTATTATTGTGAGGATATGATAACATATGGACAGACAAAATCTTCTATAAATATCATGGTTGTATTGCATTTACTGTTCTATCACTTGATATAGAGTTACGAATCCATTTACATACAAAGTTAATAGATGTTATTTTTATGTTTTATTTATTGATCTTATAATCTAAATGATTACTAAGAATTTATTGACTGTACTTTGAAGTGTACTCTATTTTTAAAAATGATTTATTTATTTCCCCCCCTCATTGTTTGCACTCACTGTCTGCTATCTGTGTCTGTTCATTGTGTGCTTTCTGTGTCTACCTGACTTCTTTTTAGAAGGCACTGAGAACTGAGCCTGGAAACTCCCATGTGGGAGGGAAGTGCTCAATCACTTGAGCCACATCTGCTTCTTGCTTGCTGTGTCTCTCATTGTGTCTCCCTGTTGTGTCTCATCATTGCATCATCTCATTGGATCATCTTGCTGCATCCTCTTGTTGTGTCAGCTTGCTGCATTAGCCACTTGTGTCAGCCCGCTGATTTGCTCATCTTCTTTAGGAGGCACCAGGAACCAAACGAGGACCTCTCAAGTGGTAGGCAGACGCCCAGCTGCTTGAGTGACATCTGCTTCCCTGAACTATACTCTTAATGGAAATCCCATAAACTGCAAGTTCTGCCTCAAATCTTAACTGTAGACCACACTATTTCCTAATCCCACTTGCCCCATGAACAATGGTGTTTTGATCCTTTCTTTAGAACATTTTGCACATCTTTGTTTTACAAACCATAAGCTAAAGTATTAAGAAGGGGTGTGAACACAGTGTAAAGAATTGAGGAAATCTTGTTCAGATTGAGTGTTGTGTCTGATGCTGGTGTCATGTACACCATAACCAGGGTACCATAAAACACACTCACAACATTCAAGTAGGATGAGCAGGTGGAAAAGGCTCTTTACTTTCCTATAGAGGAAAAAACCCTTAAAATGGAAGCAAGAATAAAAGAAGAAGATAATAAGGTTGAGAGGAAGGGACACAGTGATAGAAATGATGAAGGAAAGGCCAATTGTAATGTCAGTGCAGGAGAACTTCACCAGTGGGAAGAAGTCACAAAAGAAATGGTCAATCATGTAAGGACCACAGAAATCAATATGGCAAGCAAATTTAACACAGCCCATATGAAGAGAAAACCACCAATCCGTGACCCAACTGCTGACTTCACACAGGTCCTGCTGTCCAAAAGTAATGCATATCTCAGGGGACAACAGATGTCCCAATAGTGATTATGAGACCTAACATCCAGAAGTAAACAGTTTATAGTGAGCAGGGCACCAACAACATAAATTTGTACCACACAGATGGTAAAGGAGATTGTGATGCTGCCAGTCAAGACCTACCAAAGAAGTTGGTGGGGCAATGCTGTTCATGTATCTGACATCCATATGATAAATGACACAGGAAAAAATACATTGGAATATGAATATGTGGGCTTGTCTGAACAGCAAGTATGAGTAGCAAGTTACCAAACAGTCTGACCACTTAAAAAGAAATAAATAATCCCAACTTCTCCAAGGTTCTCAAAACCCAACAAGGTCACAAACTAGTAGTGGAGATATTTTCTCTTTGGCTCTCTTCCACGTGTGGAAAACAGATAAAATTTAAGCTTCTAACAGTGAGGTAATTTAAAATAACATATTTCAAGAGCAACCTGTTGTCACATAGCAAGGTTTGCTAACATTGTCCAGTATCCCTAATGATGCTATTCTCCAAAGAGTTATCCCAGATATCAATTGGCATTCTAGATTATAGTAGTATGTCCTCATTCTTAGCCTGCATGCTCAAATTGCCAGGAACCCATTTCTGTTTCTGGACATGGCTAGAGAAATTATCATAATTTTAGTAATTTAACATTTAATTCTTCATATGTGTGTTCCTCTAGGTCCCTAAATCATACTCTATGTTTTCAACTTTACTGTGGTGATACTATAAATGTCTTTCCTTTTATGGCTTTCCAACAAATTGTAAAATTGCAAAAAAAAAACAACCACAAAATAGTTTTAGACTGCAGATACTTTTCATTGTAATAATTATAGTATTAAATCCAGAATTGGTCCCAGATATCATAAAATCAGAATAAGTGGCTTGGGATCTCTCATTTTCTACATTGTTTTCTTCCTTATGTATTGAAATATGCCACCATACATGGCTCCCCAGTGAGAAAAACACTCAGAAAAATCAGCACTCTCCCTAACACTGGTTCTCTGTCTCTCCTGAATGACTATCATTTGCATTTTATTGAATCTGAAGACTTCAATATGTTATTTCTTTGCATGATATAAGAAACATGTAATCCTTATTAAAAGAAAACTTGCAAAATGAAACTCAACTCCATTTATGCCAAAGAGAGATTTTCAGAATTCTGCATTGGCTGATTTTTATTTTCACACTGATTACTACTGCAGTCATATATAGAATCTGGAATTTACTTATTTTTCTTTTATAAAGCCCACTTTTAATTAAACTGAATCCCATGCATGTTTTCAGCTTTCTGTTTGTACTTTATAGTCATAAGCTTTAGTTCCATAACTAACAATATGCACAAAAATTTAAAATAAATTCTGGAGGAAAATCTCATCTGATTTAAATTACCAAGATAATTTATGTTGAGATACTCCAAAAATGTTTATAATGTGCATGATTTTATAGGGAAAAAAAGCAAATCTATTAACAGTATCATAGTTTTGCATTAAATATTTTATATAATTGACTAATTAGGCAAAATCCAGTCTTGTCTAGTGAATTATTTCTCCTCCTACTTCTTTTCTTTATAAACCTTCTCCCTTAGTTTTCCTCTCCTTCTCTGAAGCCTCCTCCATCTTCTCTTCCCTTCACCCCTTCTTTATTAATTCCTCCCTCCATCTTATCTTATTTGCATAAAGAGTGAACCTATAAATGAAATCAATTATCAAGAAGAGAAACAATTTTTAAAAGAGAAAAGATGTCTTATGTGTACCTTATTCTAAATAATTGCAATACATAACTTCATAGGACCAAAGGACAAATTAAAAGATTATTGATTACCTTAGCAATAGCAAATTCAATGGAAGAATATTATAAAACCTAGTATATGATAAACTGAGGACTTAGAATTTTGATTTGGGAATTAATGATGTTGAGAATGATAAAATATTTACAATAATATGATAAGTAAGAGAAGAGTGGCAAGATGGCAGCAGAGTAAGGAGCTCCAAGAGTCAGCTTTACAGGACAGTTATTAACCACCCAGATATCTAAAGCACCTGTTTCGGGGTGCCCAGGAGACCAGAGGCACATTCTCAAACATCCTTGAAAGACTGGAAGGAGGAGACTGCCCATCTGCAGTGAGGATTCATGAATAGAGCACACCACACCAAGCAAGCCAGTGCTGATCCACCAATGGCAGTGCAAACTGCTTCAGGAGCTATTCTGTGGCTGGAGTTGGAAGCTTCACTTCCCCAAAATGGAGGAGAAGGACATGGTCAGGCACTGACTTCAGCTACTGATTAGTAAATTCAGCTGGCTAAAGTTTAATCATAAGAACAGCTAACGTTTGGACATGTCTATGTTAGAAAGAGGCTGGTAACCACCATTTTAACTCTTTCTGTCATGAAGGGAAGCAGGGTTGATTGAAAGTTACAAAGTAAGTAGGGACTGGCTTCTTTCCACTCAGATTGGTTTGCAGATCTAGCCTAAGCTCCAGCCACACCTGCGGCAGGGAGGAATCTGGGGAGACCTGCACCAGCCTATCCAGCAACTTCAGGTGCTTTCAGGTCACACAGACTGAATAGTAGGACACCTGGGGCTCCATCCCTGCACCCCAATAAGAGAAGAGGGGAGCTGTGTTTCCTCAGCCTCTCTGGGCAACTGCAGGTGCTTTTGGTCTGCACAGACAGATTTGTTGATTGCCTTCAACTCCATCCCCACCCCCACAATAGGATAGGAAGGTGTTAGTGTTTTCTCAGCCTCTCTGGGCAATGGCAGACATATTTGGCTGGCACAGATTGGACTGTTTGGTGCCTGTGGCTCCACCTCAACCCCCAACATGAAGGAAAGGAGTTGTGTTTCCTCAGCCTCTCTGGGCAACTGCATGTGATTTTGGCTCACACAGATTAAATTGTTGGGCACTCTGGAGGGCTATCCCCGCCCCCCGGCAAGGGAGGAGGGTGATCAGTGCTACATCAGTCTAACAGGGTAATTGGTGACATTTGACCCACATGCCTAAATTAGATTACTGCCCACCCCTGTACCTCCATCCCAACCCCAGGCAGAGGAGGAAAGGGTGTGAAGTTTCATCAGTTTATCTAGGCAACTACAGACAGTCTTGGCCTGCACAACCTGGATTACTATACACAGCTGCAGCTTTGTACTTAACAAAGGCAGAAGATAAGGTGGGAGAAGCTTCATTGGTTCCTGGGGCAATGCAGGTAGCATTAGCTTTGAGAGATTACAGTACCAACTACATTCTACTACAAACCAGGGAGGGAGAAAGAAAGCCCTAAACTAAAGAGAGAAACTGTGCCCAGAATAAATATCTCCAGTAAGCCAGATGCCAGGACACCAACAAAAGATTAAAAACCATACAAAGAAATAGGAAGAGAGGGCCCAGTCAAAGGAAAAAGATAAGTCTCTAGATAGATGTAAAGCTCTTGTTTTCAGAAACCTACAACACATTGCTAAAAGAAATTTTTTAAAGACCTAAATAAATGGAAGACCATAGATTGGAAGACTAAATATCTGTAAGGTGTCAATTTTACCCAAATTGATATACAGATTCAATGTAATCCCAGTAAAAGTTCCATGGCCATTTTTTTAAATGAAATGGAAAACACAATTATTAAATTTATTTGGAAGGGTAAGGGGCCCTGAATAGCCAGAAACATCTTAAAAAAGAAGAGCAAAGTTGGATGACTCTCATTTCTGGACTTTAAATCACATTATCTAGCTAAAAGTGGTAAAACAGAATGGTAAAGGTATTAGGATTCCATAACATCCTTTTTATTCCGTTTAGTGCAACATTCCTTTCGGAAGAGTGATATGCAGGCATTTCTTCAATTAAAAACCAAGAAAACAGATAATACTAGAGGATTGTGGGAAGATGGCATCAGATAAAATAGATAAGGATGAGCTCTCTTACAAAAACAATGGAGAAAGAGCCAAAAGCTGCCCAAAGGATCTGCTTTGGGGGTCAGCAGACCAGGACAGTGCCTTAAAACTCCCAGGAGGGTGAAGGACAGAGAGACAATGAAGCTGAAACAATAAGCTCTGAGTTACTAAACCTTGTGGCAACGAGGAAGGGTTCCCCTCCCCATCCCTGAAATATTCAGCAAGTGTAAAACCCCTGGCATATTGCAGCTGAGAGAATGATATTCATCTTCCTCATTGTGAGCTGTTACAAGGAAAAGGGAGGGGGAATCAGGTGGCTTTTCTTCAGTGAATTCAGCCAGCAGAGCCCACTTTCAGTCCTGGCTCTGGCCAGATGAAAACAAAAGAAGACCAAGAGAGATACACCTCAGAGAAAACATGCACCAATGATCTCCATCTTCTGGTGGGTCTGGAAATTATGTGGACAAAAACTGCTTTTAGAGCTCTCTTTACTCCACCCCTGAGAGAAAGTCTGTGCCCCAGTTGTGAGTTCCTGGCAATATTATGATATCTTAAGCTGGTAAACTTTAAAGATAGGATAAGTTAAAACACATATCAAAGAAGAGCTGTAAAAAGTAATAGCAATAGGCAAATGAGAGAAATTGGCCATCAGAATAAATTCACCAACATGTCAGATGCTTAGACATCAGCAAAACATTGCAAGCCATACTAGGAAACAGGAAGAGATGGACCAGCTAAAGGAACAAACCATATATCCTGAAGAGATTCAGGATTTAAGACAATTAATCAATGATGATCACAAAACTCTCATAAACCACATCAAATAATTTAAAGAAAATATAACTAAAGAGATAAAGGATATTAAGAAGACATTGGGTGAGCAAAAAGAACAATTTGAAAGTCTGTAAAGAAAAGTAACAGACCTTATGGGAATGAAAGATACATTGGATGAGATTAATAGTATATTAGATGCACATAAGAGCAGATTTGAATTGCTCAAAGACAGAACATCTGAACTGGAAAAGACAGTTTCCAGAAACAGAAAGAGAAAGAATGGAAAAAATGGAATAGGGTCTCAGGGACTTGAATGACAATGTGAAATGCAAAAACATACACATTTTCGGTGTCCCAGAAGGAGAAGAAAATGGAAAAGAGAGAGAAAGAATATTTGAGAAAATAATGACTGAAAACTTCCTTTCCCTTATGAAAGATATAATATGACTATCCAAGAAGGATAACACACCACAAACAGAATAAACTTGAATAGAACTACCCTGAGACACCTACTATTCAGTATGACAAATGTCAGAGATAAAGAGATGATTTTGAAAGCAGCAAGAGAAAAGCAAAGTATTTCATACAAGGGAAACTCAGTAAGATTAAGTGCCGACCTCTTATTTGAAACCATGGTGGAGAGAAGAAAGTGATATGATGTATTTAAGGTATCAAAAGAGAAAAACTGCCAGACAAGAATTCTTTATCTCTCAAAGCTGTCTTTCAAAAATGAAGGGGAATTCAAAGTCTTCACAGACAAAAAAGTGTAAAATTCAGTTGTATTAAGTACATTTACAATATGTGCTACAATCACCAATATCCATTACTCCAAAATTTTTATTACCTCAAAAAGAAGCTGTACCCACTAAACAATAATTCAATCTCCCCACGCCCTCAACCCTGCCCCCTGGTATTTATAAACTACTCTCTGTTTCTAGAATTTACTTCTTCTATGTATTTCATATATGGAAGACCATACAATATTTGTCTTTTTGTGTCTGGCTTATTTCACTAAAAATGATATCTTTAAATTTCATATATCTTAATATTATTTAGATGCCAATGCTATCCAAAGCAAAATACATATTCAATGCAATACCTATCAAAGTCCCAGCAACCTTTTTTCAAAAGAAAAAAAAAAAAAAGGATAGCCAATCCTCAAATTCATGTGTAATCTCAGGGTACCCTGAAGAGCCAAATCAATACTGCAAAAGAAGGACAAAGATGGAGATCTCACACTTTCCCATTTTGAAACTTACTATAAAGCCACAGCAATCAAAGGATTGTGGTAATGGAATTGAGTTTTTAATGGCATGAGGTAGGGGTTGAAATCTAGGGGTTGAAATATGGTTTTTGTTGTTGTTGTTCAAATGGATGACCAATTGTCCTGCACAATTACTAGAGTCCATCTTCTTTGCTGATCTCCAATATACTTTTACACTTCACTGTGTCCATGGTGTGATCCTCTTTCTGAGCTCTCTCTTCAGGTCCTTTGTGCTTTCAGCCATTCCACTGGGCCAATACCATACTTTCTTAGTTCCTCTAGGACATAGATTAATAATGCTGTGCAACCAATTTTAAGGCCTTGCTACCTGGTAGGGAAAAATCTATGACTTTTTTTATCCTTTCAAGAGTGCTTTATATATATTTTTTTGCCATTTTGCAATTTTATTCATATTTTAGAATCAGCTTCTACAAAGTACCTTTTTTTGCATTTTATGTGAGACTACATTGAGACCATGTATCAATTTAGGCAAATGTGATATGAATTATAATGAGCCTTGCAAGACATGATGAAGATATAGCTCCCAATTCATGTGGTTGTAATTTAAATTATTATTATTAAAATATTGTAATTTCATGCCTAGAGTTGTCACACAATTTGTATTAGATCTGTATGCAGGTACTTTATATTTATATTTATATTTATATATTTTTATTTTTTATTAGAGAAGTTGTTAGCTTACAAAACAATCATGCATAATGTGCAGAATTCCCATACCTCACCCCTCCAACAACACCTTATATTGTTCTGGGACATTTGTTACAGATCATGAGAACATGATCAGTTTATTACTATTAGCTATGGTCCATAGTGAGATACTTTATAAATTGAAGATAATGTAAATAATTTGGAATTTATGCTATTAAATGTTTGTTGATATAAGGAAATGTAATTTAATTTATATACTGAATTTGAATCCATCAATCTCATTTAAATCCTTCAAATTGAACAATTATTAATTCTCCTTTATTCTCCCTCTATTCAATATATCATCAGCAAATAAAGAAAATATTTCTTTTTTCTCATACTCTTACTCTTTTTTTTTTTTTTTCCATTCCATCCTCTCATTCTTTCTATTGCCCTTCTGTACTGGCTCACAATTCTACAAGTACAAAACTTTTACTGAATTTAAAAAATACCTTTCTAATATGAGTTTGTTGATATTTTTTAAATGTTAGCTGACCCTGCAGTAGATAATATGTTTTATTCCACATCTATTAAATTAATATTTTTCTATGATCTGAACATGTTTTCAAATATAGAAATCACCATCATATTACAAAGAATAACTTTAATCTTGGTCTTAGGTACTATATTAGTTTTCCACAAGGCTGTTGAAGTAAAGTACCAGAAATGTGTTGGGTTTTATAATGGGAATTTAATTAGAGAAAAATCTTAGAGTTCTGAGGCCATGAAATGTCCAAATCAAGGCCCCATCAGAGATGCTTTCTCACCAAACCAGCTACTGGTTATCCTGGCATTCCACCATGTGGCAACTAAAGAACCGTCTCTGTTAGAAGACTTGCAGGTAGCTACCAAGGCAGAACAAGCAGCAAAGACCTCTATGCACTGCTTAGAAGGAAAGTTAAAGTTAGAAAGGGATAAGTCCTAGCACAGGCAGAGATGAAAGATTCCTTAACTGATCACTTGAGCCGATTGATGATCAGGTTTATTGCAAAACTGTGTAAAGTGGAAGAGTCTGATGGGATATTATTTTGACAATGTTTTAAGTTTTATTCACATTTTATTTTGATCAGAATTTTATCAAGGTATTAAAAAGAACTTTCAGTTTTGAATCAATAGCTTATTCCTGAACTTTGGGTCTAAGTGTACTCCTAAAGAGTAATCCAGAATATATGTGTTAAATGTCTGTCTGTTTAAACTGCTAAATTAGTGCTTAACTGCATTTATACTGCCCAATTATTCCTACCTGCTTGCTGGTTTCTAATAAAAGTGTTTCCAAAAATGAGCTTGCATATTTCAGAGGAGATCTTAAAAGCAATAAAAATCAGAGCAATATTGATTCCAGAGGAGATCTTAAAAGCAGTAAAAATCAGAGATGTGAAATAATGGAGAGCTTGGACACAGTCATAACAAGGAGTGAGAATTATGAGTCAAATTAGTGAGTTTTATTTCTGTTGGTGTGTCAATTCTTTTTGGGTTTGTTTGTTTGTCCAGTGTATATTTTCATACCTCCAGATGGTAATATTAAAGTAACAAATGAAAATGCTTAAAAGAGCTCTTTTCAATTTGCTAAAAATTAAATGGGTGCTTGTATAGGTAAATGAGTACTCCTGAAGACCAAATTGGAGAAGCCAAACAAGATAAAACGTCACATAAAGTCTGAATAAAGAAACTAAAGAAAAGAAACTAAAAAGTTTATCCTGAATTCTTCCATAATCTTTCTATAGCCTCAATAGAATAGCCAGAGGGCTTCACACCTCATCAGGCAGGGTCTTTTGCCCCTAACCAGCAGTAAACAGCTACAGAAGAATGGCCATCACCCTTCAGCTCCCCCTTAAGAATAAGGGTGTGAACTCTCTGTGGAGGGAATTGAGACAGGTTGGTATAGGAAATAAGGAAGATGACTGCTCAGAATAAAGCTCACCAAAGACTCTGGTCATGAGATCCAGTTAGAAAACCCCAGACTACTTTTTTTTATCTACTAATGGAAATGTTGCTTGTATGCTGTTAGACCAGTCCCTTATTGTTCCTCATAAGCATCTTTCTTTTCACCTGTAGTGACCTAGCAAATACCTTTTTACAGTGGGCTTTGGCAGTAACCCATATCCACGTTTGAATCCAATGTTGGGTCTGCACAGACTTACCATCTTTGGGTGCTCCTGGCCTTCATTGAACTGTAACTCCTGCAAATTGGACAGCATGGAACACCTTGCTGGCATGGCAGAACATGCACATCAACAAGATTGGTACAAGACCTTCTCATTTAAGACTGAGATTCAGCTACCATTTTTCAATAAGACTCATAATTATATTTTTCCCTTGTAAGGGAACAGGTGAATAAGCCTAGCCCTTTATTATGATATGCTTTATACAATGGTTTAAGATGGTTAAGGGCTGAGTCTGTCACCATATTTCACATCACCCCTGTCTGCATGGAACAACTTCTCAAAGCAGTAAACATCATTGGTAAACATCCTTCCTATGACCATAGTGAAAACATCACCAGACCCCGTGTGTATGCTTCACATGACTGTAGCAGAAACTATTCTCATAGCCTGTAGAATGTCGTTGTTCTGAAATCCCTCATATATCACCCCTCATTTTCTCGTGTCCTTGCAAAGCACTAACTTCATTCATTCTTTGACCAGGTGCCATCAAAGAGTCTCTACTATCTGCAAGTCCCAATAAAGCTTATGCCTGACTAAATGCCAGATATGTTCTTTGGTCTCACAGCCTCACCAACTTGTGTCCATCAGGAGTTGGGTTGTAACACATGACATGCATGTACCATGGTTTGTTTAGTCATTCCCCTATTGAAAGTCAATTTGGTTTCTTCCAACTTTAGACTGTTACAAATAAAACTGTTAAGGACATTCAGGTATAGATTTTATTCAGACATGAGTTTTCATTCCTATGGGATAAATGTCCAGGTGTGTGATTACTGGTTCATATAGTTAGTGTATGTTTGAGTTTTGTATGTTTTTTATGTATTTTTTTAAACACTGGCCAAGTTATTTCCAGGAGGATTATACCATTTTACATTCTCACCAACAATATATGAGAAATCTAGATTCTCTGCATCCTTGTCAGGATTTGATATTGTTATTATTTTTTTATTTTAGTCATTTCAGTAGATGTGTAGGGATACCACATTTTAATCTAAACTTGCTTTTCTTTAATAGATAGTAATGTTAACTATCTTTGCATGTATTTGCCATTTGTATATAGCCTTTGATGAAGTATCTCTTCATGTATTTCCTGTTTCTAATTGCATTTTTGTTGTTTGTTTTGTTTTATTTCACAGTTGAGCTTTGAGAGTTCATTATATATTCTAAATGCAAGTCCTTTGTTCAATATGTGGTTTGTAAATATTTTCTTCCTGTGTAGCTTCAGTTTTCATCCCCTTCACAGGAGATTTCATGGAGCAATAGATTTTAATTTTGGTGAGGTTTATTATTTTTTTCATTTAAAAATTTTATGGATAATGTTGTTTAGGTCATTGGACTAGTCAGCAAAAGGGGTGTTGATGCAAAATACCAGAAATCATTTGGTTCTTATAAAGGATATTTGGGGTGGGGGGAGGTAGAAGCTTACAGTCACAAGGCCTTAAAGAGTCCAACTCAATTTACCATAAGAGGTACTTTCTCACCCAGAGTCTTTTGCCTCATGTTGACACAAGATGGCGGGCAATGTCTCTGAGGGGTCAGTCTTCCTCCTTTCCCAATGCTCACTGGCCCAGTTTCTTCCTATCTCAGCTGCAGGCTGGTACAAATCTTGTCTCTCTCCTGGGGCTCTTTTCTCTCCAGGCTCAGCTGCTTTGCTCTTTCCACAAGGCCAGCTGTAAATTGTCAGGTGAGTGGCTCTCTCTTCCTGGGGCCTCTGCCATGTCTAATGGAGGCTTCTCTCTTTCCTCACATATCTGCTTCTTTGTATGCTTACTTCCCAGCCTCCAGGATCAAAACTCTAACTTTCTCCTCTGCCATGTCATTTCTCTGTAGCCCAATCAAGGCCTTAATCATTATTTCATCAAGTAAAAGTTAAACCTTGGAATCAAGTCCAATCTAATATTCCCAGAGGAACAGACCAGTTCACAAACATAATCCAATATCTACTTTTGGAATCCATAAAAAATATCAAACTGCTACAGTCATGTCTAAGAACTCCTCATCCAGCCCTGAGTCCAGATCATTTTCCTCTTTTTTTTAAATTAAAATTTATGGTTTTACATATTACATTTAAATCTATGATCCATTTTGAGTTAACTTTTCTGTAAGGCATGCAATTTATGTTGAGGTTCAATTTTTTTTTGCCTCTAGATCTAAAACTGATTCAGCATAATTTTTTAAAAGACTTTACTTCCTTCCACTGAATTGTTTTTACAAATTTGTAAAAAAAGAAAAATTCAGTTGGCCATACATATGTAGAGCCATTTCTAGAATTACTATTCTGTTCTATGGATCTATGAGCTTGTCCCTCTGCCAGTACCACACAGTCTTGATTACTGTAACTATTTAATAAATCTTGAATTGAAGAAAAGTAAGCAATCCTGTTTTATTTTTATTTTTCAAAATTGTTTCAACTACTCTGATTTTGTTACATTTAACATAAATTTTGTGTATATTTATAAAAATCTTTCTAGTATTTTCATAGTTGTTGTGTTGAACTTATATATCAATCTGGAGAGAACTGACATCTGTAACTGATTGAATAAGACCCTCCTACAAAGGTATGTTTAAGACCTAAACAGGGATCCTATGTATATGAACTCATTTGTAAATTGGATCCTCAAAGATACGAACACAGTGAGGCTAAATTGAGTAAATGTGGGCCTTAATGAAACATTACTGGAGGACTTATAAGCAAAAGAAATATAGATACAGCAGTAAGAATGAGAAGGGGATGGGAGGGTACAGATCGCCACCTGATGGAGGCAGAGAAAGAATCATGGATTGCCAGGAGGCCCCCATCAAAAAGCTAAAGATTTTGAAACGAAGTATGGCCTACCAATACCTTGATTTTGGACTTCTAGCATCCAAAACTGTGAGACAATAAATTCCTGGTATTTAGGACAACCACAACCAGTCTACTGTATTCATTATAGCACACCTGGAAATTTAAGATAACATTTTAGCTTATTTGCTTTTATAATTCATGAAGATGGTATATTTCTCTATTTATTTGTATTGTTTTTTATTGTTTTTATCAGTGTTTTGTGGTTTTCTGCATACAAATCCTGTACAAGTTTAGAGTTACCCATAAATATTTCCTTGTGTGACTGATAGTAAATGGGATTGTATTTTAATAATGTATTTCACATATTAATTGCCTGTAATATAGAAATATAATTAACATATTTATATTGAATACTGCACCCTGGCTGAACTGACTTATTAGTTCTAGGTATTTTTGTAGATACCTTGGGATTTTCCACCTCATACCATCTGAAAACTGCGATACTTTTATTTTTTACTTTCTGATTTGTATGCCTTGTGTTAAATGCTTTTCTGAATCAGTTGATATTCTCATGTGATTATTCTTTTTTAGCCCTAACGATTTGGTGGATTACATTGATTTACTTATAAATGTTGAACCAGATTTGCATACTTGAAATAAACCTCACTTTGTAGTGACGTATTATTGTTTGTCTTTTCTGACTAATTATATTTCATCATATTTTTAAGGATTTTTGTGGCTAAATTCTTGATGAATATTGGTCCATAGTTTTTACTTTTTGTACTGTCTTGTCTGGTTTGTGTAGAATTCTCCAGCAAAGTCAATGAAAGTTAAAGTTTCTTTTTCAGGACTTTTGGAATGATTCAATAGATACAGATAAATTCAAATGACCTATTTTTCATGGGGTGCATTGTGGTAATTTTTTGCATTATTTGTCCATTTCATTTAATTTGTTAAATGTATATGGGTAGAATTGTGCATAATATTCCAATACTAATTATTTGTTATCTAAAGCACTTATAGTTTCATCCTATTTTATTCCTCATAGTCATAATTTTTATCTTCTCCCATTTTGTAGGTGTCACTTTTGCTAGAAGTATAAAAAATTTATTGAACCCCTCAGAGACCCAGTGTTCTCATGGCATTGATGTTATCTATTGTTTTCCTCTTTTCAATTTCAATGGTTTCAGATTTTATCTTTATTATTATTTACTTTCCCTTGCTTTAGGTTTATTTTTCTCTCTCTTTTTTTTTTTTTCTTGAGGTGGGAGCATAGATTACTGATACATGGCTATTTCTAATGAAAGTATTTACTTCTAAATATTCCCCTTTCAACACTGCTTTATCCATGTCCCACAAAATATGGTATATTCTTTTTCATTTTCATTCATTGCAATCTATTTTTATTTCCCTTAACACATTTATGTCCCTTAAGACATATTTGTGCTATCTCTATGTTATTGATATCTAGTTAGATTCCCTTGTGGTCAAATACACACACTGTAAGATTTGAGTTCTTATAAATTTCTTGATGTTTGTTTTATGGCCCAGGTCATAGTTTTACTTAGTACATATTTGCTAAGAACTTGAAAAGAAAGTGTATTCTGCTGATGTTGAATGTAATTTTATCAAAATATCAATGAGATGCCACACATAGATGGTATCATATTGATATTCTGTCTAGTTATTTTTTCAATTCCTCTGTTGACAGGAGGCTGTTGAAGTCTACAACTTAACTGTAGATTTGTATATTTCTCCTTTCAGTTCTATAATTTTTTTTAACTTTTTTAAAGCTCTCTTCATTGGAGCAAATATATGTAGAATTGCTATTAATTCTTGATAGATTAACCTTTTATAATTATACAATATCCCCCTGTGTAATTGATAATTTTCTTTGAGTCTACTTATATGGTATTAATATAGCCAATCCTGCTCCCTGTTTTATTGATGTTTGCAAGGTATATCTTCTCCATACTTTTTTGACTTATCTGTATTTTTATATTTGAAGTGAGTTTTTTATAAAGAACATTAAATTGGGTCATGTTTGCTTTATCCACTCTGTCAATATCTGTCTTTAATTAGTGTATACAGTTCATTAATATTTAATGTAATTCTTGGTATCTTATGGCTTAAATTTGTTATTCTATGTTTACTTTCTGTTTACATACTTTTCATATACTTGTTGTATATATTGTTTATATACTTTTTTCATTGTATATAAAAATCTGGGTTGACAGTTCCTTTCTTTCGGTACCTGAAAAATGTTGTGCCACTTCCTTCTGACTTCCATAATAATTTTTATTAGAAATCCAGTCATTCAATAAAAGACCTCATGTAGATAAGATCCAGTTTCTCTCTCCTTATTTTCTTTTTTTTGTCCTTAATTTTCAGATGTTTGACTATGTCTTGATGTAGAATTACTTTGGGGTTTATCTTATGTGGAGTTCAAGGTTGGTTTCTCACCCAAAGTCATTTGCCATGTGTTGAAGCAAGATGGCGGGTGATGTCTGTGAGGGTTCAGCCTTCCTCTTTTGTGTCTGGCTTGCTTCACACAATATAATGTCCTCCAGTTTCATCCATGTTGTCTTATGCTTCATAACTTCATTTCTTATTACAAATGCATAATATTCTACCACATGTATACATCACAATTAGTTGATCCATTCATCACTTGATGGACACCTGTATTGTTTCCATCATTTGACAACTGTGACTAATGCTGCTATGAACATTGGTGTGCAGATGGCTGCTAATGTCACTGCTCTCAGTTCTTCTGGGTATATATCTAGTAGTGGTATTGCTGGGTCATGTGGCAAATCTGTATTCAACATCTTTAGAAAAAGCCAAACATTCTTTCACAGTGGATTTACCATTCTATATTCCCACCAACAGTTAATAAGCATTTCTTTCTCTCCACATCATTTCCAACACTTGTAGTTTTCTAACTTTTTAATAGTGGCCATTCTAATAGGTGTGATATGATATCTCATGGTAACTTTGATTTGCATTTCCCTAATCTTTTGTGATGTTGAACATTTTTCTTTTTTTTTTTTTCTTTACCATTTGTATTTCTTCTTTGGACAAATGTCTATTCAAATTTTTTACCAACTTTTTAATGAGGTCATTTGTCATTTTATTGCTGAGTTGTAGCTTCTCTTTATATATCATGGATGTTACACCCTTTTCAGATATGTGATTGCCAAATATTTTCTCCCATTAAATCATTTGCATTTTTACCATTTTGACAAAGACATTTGAGGTGCAAAAGTGTTTAATTTTGAGGAAATCCAATTTATCTATTTTTGTCTTTTGTTGCTTGCACTTTGGATCCAGAGCCAAGAAACTACCACCTACCACAAGATCTTGAAGATGTTTCTCTACATCTTCTTCAAGTAGTTTAATGGTCCTTGCCTTTTTACTTACATCTTCTTTCCTCACATGCACTTCCTTGGTGCACCAGTAGATGGCACCTTTTGGCAACCCTCTCAGTTCAAACCTTGGTTAGAATGTTTTCAGTGCAACATGGGCCAAAGCATTGTGATAGATGTTCCTGCCTCAAAGCTATTCAGAGCCTCACTAATCAACCTTCTCAGAGGTTGTTCTCTAACATTTCCCACTAGACCTTCCTTTTCACTGTGTAGGAAATAAATCCACTCCCTTCTGTGTCCTCAACAACCAGTCCAAGTCAGTAGGGAGGGTGATTGAGAGGATCAGATCTCCTTAGACACTTTCTGGCTCCAAGAGCAAACAATAGCATGACCCCACCTGGCCTGGAAAGGCCCATGGACACTGCAGACCAAATTTGTTGGGCCAGAAGCTAAATCAACCTAAGGTTGTATCTCTCTCTCTCTCTACCCTTTCCTGGGGAGGTTGATCACTGCAATCTCCTTTGTAGCCACAAGCACGAGGCCAGAGAATTCTAAATTGTCTGGTTGTAGAGTGGGGGAAGAGCACCACCAGCTGCAGCTGCAGCTTCTACTCACAGTGTTCCAATTGAGATCCTTTTTCATTTTCTTTGCCCCTCTCTTATCTGGGTGTTGTCCTACCTTCCCTTGGTATCCTAATACTGGAATATTTTTTCCAAGCCATTCCTGCTTTTCCTGTAGTTACTTTTCTGAGAGAGTAATGAGTCCTGTGACTCTCTAGTCCACCATCTTCCTGGAAGACCCAAAACCTGGAAATTTTGGCTACTCTATTATGAGACTTAGGATCTTATTTAATTCTTTTTAGTTGCCCTCCTCTGAAATGCTCTGGCAGAGTAAGGAGGGAGAGATACATTTCTGAGTCATGTAGGGCAGGATTTCCAAGTTCCCCACCTCATTTCTGCTGATACCTGGGGGTTGAAGAGTGTTTTCTCATTACTGGGCAGGGGTGAGATTTCAAGCTTCATTTCAGGATTCTTTTAATACAAATTGAATGGAAAGGGCAGGAATGTCTTGTTTCTCTTTCTCACAAGGCTTCTACTAACACTATAGGCAGTGGCCTTGTTACCATTGGATTATGGTGAAAGTCCTGAATCTCCAGTAGGCCTCCTCAGACACCACTCCAGCAAGGACTTGGAGGGGAACCTCATTAAAATCAGATGGGAGTGGAGGTCCAGATGCCCCACATGGTCACCATTGACATCACTGTGGTGATAGACAAGGGTTTGTTTGTACCAGGTAGTACAAATGGCTGAAAGTCCTGGCACCCTACTGGCTTACTATGACATCACCTTAATGGGGTAAATGGCGTATCCCACTGCAGCCTGGATATGGTGGAAATCCAAATTCTTCATTCAACCTTTTCAGGCAAAGCTGAGTGGGATCACAGAATTTTCTTTGGCATATGCCTGAATAGAGTTTTGTCGAAAATTTTCTGTTATGTTAGGCCTCCCCTTTCCTGGTCTTTTAGCTAAAGAGAGAAAATTTCTGTTGGAGCCATTTTTGTCTGTCTCTTTATGTTTCTGTATTTCTAGTTTCTCCAAAACTGAGACTGGGTTACAAGAGGCAAAGTGATAACCCTGGGAACTCACAACTGTGTCAATCCCTAGGTCTTGAGTTTCCTAACTGGTTTTCCTTCTTCTCTCCATCTTTCAGAATCTTCTTGCATTTGGGATTTTACTTGAACTTAGCAACAACAATACAGAAATGAACTTCTAGTCCATCTTTTTGGAAATGGAAATTCGTAAATGAACTTCTAATTTTAGAATAATTTCAGATTTACGGAAATTTTGGGCTTCCATGACTGATCCCATATCAGGGGCAAAGGCATAGGAGGACATGATGGAGAAAATTGGTGAACTTACCACCATTTTGATGGAATTTCAAATTCTGATCTTCTTCAATCTTCCTACTTCTATTTTCTGTTCAGAATCCTCATGGAGTTATTCCATCTATTCAGTCCAGATTTTATAGATACATTCAATGGAATAGATACAGTGGAATGTTCCAACTCCATCTTATCTGGAACTAGAATCTCTGAACTTCAACTGTCCCTTATCTTCAAGTGCCCAGTGTCCTCACATTTTCTCCTCTATCTTTTATCAAGATCTATGCCTCTGATATATGGTCTTAAAATATAATAGTGAAACTGAAGTAATAGTTTTATAATAATAGGAAGTGTGATATCATTTCTTCATCATGGTTTGTGTGACTTGCTTAGTGAAGAACAGTTAAAGCTAATTACTCTGTATTTTTTCTTATTTTAAATTAGAATATTATCATTTAAATTTATAAATATTTGGATATGGGGTAATTATTAATGATTTTTTCTCAGAGATTTCTGATTATTCAGATTGGTCAGAAACCTAGAAATGTGGAGAAATTTCCCAGTGAAGTCTTTTGTTTGCAGTCCAACTCAAAATTTCAAATTCTTATGTAAGAAGTTTGAAATATTCTATTTTTTTACTTATATTGGGGAAATATTTCTTTTTTTAAAATATATTTTTTATTTTTTAAAGATACTTAGATTACACAAATGTTACACAAAAAATATAGGGATTCCCATATGCCCCACTCCCCACTTCTCCCACACCCTCCCACATAAACAACATCCTTCATTGGTGTGGCACATTCATTGCAATTGATAAATGTATCCTGGGACATTGCCATTAAGCATGAACCATAGTTCACATTGTAGTTTATACTCTTTCCCACACAATTCTGCAGGCTATAGGAAAATATATAATGGCCTATATCTGTCATTACAATGCCATTCAGGATGATTCCAAAGTCCCAAAAAAGCTCCTGCATTACACCTGTCCTTTCCTCCCCCTACCCCCAGAGCCTACAATGGCCACTATGTCCACATCATTGCTGTAATTCTTCCATTGCTAGGCTCACAAGTCTATAGTAGAATACCAGTAAGTCCACTCTAGTCCATAGTTCATTCCCAAATCCTGAGGATTCTTGGATGGTGATTCCACTCCACCTCTAATTGTAGTGCACAATGGCAAGGCACCAAACTCCAGAGCTATTTGCCCTGACCATAGGACCTGGGTGTCTCCATAACCCTCAGGAGCCCCATTATTTGATGTAGTATACACTTTGGCAATCTATGAGATCCTGCTGAGATGTGCATGAGCATTACCTCTGGGATGACCTCCTGACTTACTTTGATGTATCTTAAGCCATAGAAACTCATGTGTCTTTACCTTTCCCCCCTTTTATTTGAGGTCTTTTTTCAGTTGCATTGCTAGTTGGTGCTTGGTAATAATCCCTTGGTGTCAGGAAGACTCATCCCTGGGAGTCATGTCCCATGCTGGAGGGAAGGTAATGCATTTATATGCTGAGTTTGGCTTAGAGAGAGACCATATTTGAGCAACAAGGAGGCCTTCAGGAGGCAACTCTTAGGCACCCCACAATGCTAGTTTAAGTTTCAATTTCATGAGCAAAAGCTCACAAACATAGTCATCAATATCAAGGGCCCATGAATGGACCATCCTCCTTCACCAGTCATTGCCCCTGCAATTGGTGTACAGTTGCTCCTCCATTAGAGAATGTGACAGAGCTCTCCAGGATGGGAATTCAATATTCTCCCAGTTATTGTGTGACTCTACACCCACTATGACAATGCTCCGTGATCATTTGAACACATTTACATACCTTATATGTATGTCCAGGTGAACTTCCTCCCATGTATCCCCTGTTAATGACACCCTACTCCAATGATCCAACCTTGCCCCAGTGGTAACCTTTCTGTGTTCTAAAGCCTCTTCAAAAACGAAGCCAATGAAATAGCCAAATACAACTAAAAGGAAAATGAAATAATAATGGTAGTTTAAATATAAGAAATAAAATACATAAAAATTTAAAGAAAAATAAAAGTAAAATAAATAAAAATTGAGACATTAAAAATAATGAAAAATATTTAAAATTTTTTGACATCTTGCCTTTCATCACTGTAATATCTGTTGTCCTGTATATACAGTGACATTTTCTTCCGTTTATTCCCCAGTGCCTTACTTTTTTAAATTTTGTTTTCAAAGAAGTTTAGGACACAGTAAAGTCACATACAGAATACAGGGGACTCCCATATACCCAACATCCTCTCCCCTTTTCCCTTTCCCATAATAATACGTTTATATTCATGGATGATACATTTGTTACAACTGATATAGAAATAGTGAAACATAGCTATTAACCATGGTCAATGGTTTACATTATAGTTTACGTTTTAGACCATACAATTTTATAAATTTTGATGGTATTTAACATGGCCTGTGTCCACCATTGCAAGATCATGTAGAACACTTCCATTGCCCACTAAATACCCACTGTTCCATCTATTGTATTTCTCCCTCCCCCTCCCTTTGTGGCCCTTGGAGACCACCCAGCTTCATTCCTTGAATGGCAAGATTCATAGTTACTTGCAACACTGAGGTCTTGACAAACTGGTTTGTCCTCCCCTATTAGGTCCCACCCATGCTCTCAATAGACTCCTGCCCCTCTGTTTGAGAACATATCGATCCTCCCCAGGATGGGAGTCCAGCTCCTTCCCACTCTTTATGTGGGACCCCACCCACTGATAAAATACATTAGGACAAAAATGATAACTTGTACACTCTGTAGAAGCCTGCTCCAGGTGCACCCTGTCCCAAATGTCTCCCCATTCAACACCCTAAACCAGTAACCTTTTCTTGTCATACTGCCATAACAACGTTCCCAACTTTGTACTTTGAACCACATACCCACCAATCTGCAGTGTTCACCTTGTCCCTCTCCCAACCCTCACCCCAGTTCCATGAACCATCCAACCTACCCTCTCCACTCTACCCACCTGTCAAACCTGCACCACCCAACCCAATAGTATCAATACTTTCCTGTCATATCCCTTCACTGCCCAACTACACACTTCCACCTTATCATAGATTATGCCCATTTAGACATTGGTTCCTAACCTTCTTCTCCCTTTCTATTTTCTATAAACCAATGTTCCAGACAATAGCTTTCTGAATCTGCTTGATTTGCTTAATTCATATCAGTGAGGTCATGTAATATTTGTCCTTTGATGCCTGGCTTGCTTCACTCAACATAAGGTCCTCAAGATTCATCCATGTTATACCATGTGTTAGCACAGTATTCCTTCTTACAGCTGAGTAATATTCCATTGCATGTATATACCACATTTTGCTTATCCATTCATCTGTTGATAGGCATTTGGGTTGAATCCAACTTTTGGCAATAGTGAATAATGCCCCTATGAACATTATTGTGCATATATCTGTTTGTGTCCTTGATTTAAATTCTCCTGGGTATACACCAGGAGTGGAATTTCTGGATCATATGGTAGTTTCAGAGTTAGTTTCTTGAGGAACTACCAGACTCTCCTCCATAATTGTTGGATCATTCTACATTCAAACCAGCAGTGAATGAGTGTTCCCACTCCTCCACATCCTCTCCAACACTTGCAGTTCTCTGTTCTTTTTAAAAGCCACCAGTCTATTGGGTGTAAGATGATATCTTTTTGTAGTTTTGATTTGCATTTCACTAATAGCTAGTGACGCTGACCATCTTTTCATGTGCTTTTTAGCTATTTGTATTTCTTCCTTGGAAAAGGGTCTTTTCAAATCACTTGTCCATTTTTTAAATGGGCTGTTTGTCTTTTTATTTTCAAGGTGTAGGATTTCTTTATATATGCTGGATATCAGGCTCCTATCAGATATATAGTTGCCAAATATTTTTTTCCCTTTGGGTAGACTGCCTTTTTACTCTCTTGAAAACCAACTTTGAGGTGCAAACGTTTTTGATATTGAGGAGATCCCATTTATCTATTTTTTCTTTGCTGCTCGTGCTTTGAGTGTGAAGTACTGAAACCATTTCCTATTACAAGGTCCTGTAGATGTTTCTCTACATTGTCTTCCAAAGTCTTTATGGTTTTGGCTCTTATATTCAGACCTTTGATCTATCTTTAGATGACTTTTGTGTAAGGTATGAGATGATGTTCCTCTCTCATTGTTTTGGATATGGCTATCCAGTTCTCCAAGCACTGTTTGTTGAAGAGGTCATTCTCTCCCAGTTGAGTGGGCTTGGTGGCCTTGTCAAATATCAGATGACTGTATATGTGAGGATCTATATCAGAACTCTCAGCTCAGTTCCATTGGTCAGTATGTCTATCTTTGTTTCAATACTTTGCAGTTTTGACCACTGTAGCTTTGTAATGTGTTTTTTAAAATATTTTTATTATTATTTTTTAAAGAAAATGTATTTAGATTACATAAATGTTACATAAAAATATAGGGGATTCCCATATGCCCAACTTCCTAAATCTCCCACATTTTCCCACATTAACAACATCCTTTCATTAGTGTGGTACATTCGTTAAATTGATGAAAACATTTTAGAGCATTGCTGCTAAGCATGGATTATACTTTACGTTGTAGTTTACACTATAGTATGTTTCAAAGTCAGGTAGTGTGATTCCTCCAATTTCATTTTTCTTTTTCAATATGTCTTTGACTCTTCTCGGCCTCTTGCCTTTCCAAATAAATTTCATAGTTTGTTTTTCCAATTCAGTAAAAAATGGTGTGATTTTTTTTTGGGATTGCAGTAAATCTGTAGATTATTTTGAGTAGAATAGACATCTTAATGATGTTTAGTCTTCCTATCCATGAACAGGGAATATTCTTCCATTTATTTAAGTCTTCTTTGATATCCTTTAACAGTGTTATATAGTTTTCTGTGTGTAAGTCATTTACATCTTTAGTTAAATTTATTCGTAGGTAGTTGATTCTTTTAGTTACTATTGTAAATGGTATATTTTAAATTTCCTCTGCAGAATGCTCATTATTGGTGCACAGAAAGTTACTGATTTTTGCACATTGATCTTATAACCTGTGACTTTACTGAACTGATTTATAAGTTCTAGAAGCTTTGTTGTAGATTTCTCAGGGCTTTCTATGTATAGGATCATGTTGTCTGCAAATAATGAAATTTTTACTTCTTCCTTTCCAATTTGGATTCCTTTTATATCTTTTTCTTGCCTCACTGTTCAAGCAAGTACTTCTAAGACAATGTTAAATAAGAGTGGTGATAGTGGGCATCCTTGTCTTGTTCCCAATTTTAGAGGGAAAGCTTTTAGGATTTTACCATTGAAAATGATGTTAGCTGTGGGTTTTTTATACATATTTTTTATCATGTTCAGAAAGTTTCCTACTATTCCTATCATTTGCAGTGTTTTTATGAGGAAAGAGTGCTGTATTTTAACAAATTTGAAATATTATATTAGAAGATCTTGGAAAACTAATTTGATTGTGATCATTCATGTTCTTTAGTGTGCTGAAAATACATCTGTTTAGATGTTATTTATAGAATTATCAAATAATATTTCACAATTTTAACCCAGTTAGTGAAAAACATTATCAAGTATATATCAGATTTTATTTTAATCATAGTAAGCAAACTATTTGTACCACAATTTGATTTTGTTAATAAAAACTTATATCCTCACCTAAATCTTGTGAATTTTGAACTCTGGGGCAATAATGTCTACCTGATGTTAAATTAAATCTCTAATGAGCTATCACTGAACTAAGACACCTGAGTACATAGACATGGACAGAAAGAAACCTCAGTGCTTTTGAGCAATGCCTTGAATACATTGTTTGCACGATCATGAGTCCTCTAAAAATAAATATTTTATGATTCTGATTTAATATAATATACTAGGTTCACTATTATTCATTATTTCTGGAAAAGATTAGTTAATTATAATTGTGAAAGCCCAAATTCTCTGTTTGTTATTCAGAATGAAGAAAACATTAAGGTTCAAATCCTTTCAATTTATATCTAATCTCTCTTCCTTGCAACACAAAACTTTATGACTTATAATCATTTACTTCTCATCTCAAGGCAACTGTTCTTATCTTTACTATGTTACATACAGCATCATATTTAACATAAACAAGTAATAAAAAATAATATATAAAATGACTTTTCGATGAAAGGAAAATCGAAGTTAGTTGAGTGTGTCTCTCATTTACACCATATGTAAGCCTGGTGTTGACTTATTACTCAGGACATCATTGGTTTTGAATACTGTAAACATGAATTATCTTCCATAAACCAATTATGTAATTAATGTTCTGCCATATTATAAGCTCTTGATAATGTGAAATGTTCAACCCTGTCTTTTGATAAAGCAAGTTATGAGTTGCTTGTTCTTATTTCTTTCAAAGCTGAATTATGGGCTTTATATTAATAGTGTGATAATGTACTCATTTTTGCTATAGCAATGCTTTATTCTCCCCATTTAACAATAAAATCAATACATTTCAATGTAAAACATGTTATACACATGAGTTCATGTCTATTATGATAACAAAAAAGCCTTAATTAATTTATTAGAAAAGTCATTTCTTTGTTGTAAATTACACAAAAACAAGAAAAAATATCAGTTTCAGTATCTCATCAAGCTCTTTTATATGAGAGAACATACTGGGAACAAAGACTTAATTAATTCTTAGTCTGATAATATTTGTCTTTAGCTATTTATTTTATACTTCTGAGTTTGCCATGTTCTTTTCCAGCTACTATAACACACAGGCACACACTTAAAGAATTCTTGCTGTAGCCAACCCAATATTGGCACTATCCTTATGAAGTGGGGGCCGTGTGTTCACAAAATTTTTTAAAAAATCAGAAGCAAGCTTATCTCATATGTAGTATTTTCTTGATTTGCTGAGATGATTTGTATAATGTTTGGCTGAAACAAAAATCATTTCTATTTATCCTTAAACAATATTCATTTTTAAGAATACAGTGTTTTTAAATTGCAATTACTTTTATAAAACTAAAATATTAAATGACTTAGAGTAAAATTATTTCATTATTTTCTCTCTTAAAATACTTGTATCTACCACATGCTGGAAGTGACTTACAGGCCACACAATCAGATACATTCACTAAGTTATGTAAAATAATGTGTTTAGTATATTTTGTTTCTCTTGCTCCTTCTTAGAAGGAATTCTTAATGATAAATGGGTTCAGGGAAAGAGTAGTTAATATGATATCCAATGGGTCAATAAATCTGAACTATGAGCAGATATTTTTCCAATGTGGTTAAGGTAAAATATAGAAATTTCTTTTTCTGCAGTATCAAGCTTTAATGGGAGATTTTTAAATATAAGATGTTTGTTTGGCAAAAACATTTTAAAAAGATTGAAGAATTCAATGAAAATAAAGAAAAACAAAAACATTACCTAGGCAAACAGTTAGCAGCTATTTGATTTTTTAACCATTGGAAAATAAGTGGCAGAAATAAGAGTGCTGGCAAGGATCTTAGCTTATATCCACTCAGAGTTCTCTTTTATGTCTCAAGCTCTGACTTAAGTAAACAAATAAAATATATAATTTACTTGCTTCCATATTTCAATTGGTGTACAATTAATAACTATGAGTTTGTCTAAATAAATTTGGATAAAACCACATGACTTGTAACCACTTCCTTGCATATCACTTCCGGAGGTAACAGTTTCCCCGAAAGTAGTTTCTTCAGAGCCTCCTTCATATCCCTGTTCCTTAAAGTGTAGATAACAGGATTTAAGGTGGGAGTCACCATGGTGTAGTAAAGAGAGATAAACTTGCCTTGATCCTGGCTATAACTGTCACTTGGCTGGAGATACATGTAGATGGCGGTACCATAAAAAATGATCACCACAATGAGGTGGGAGGATCAGGCGCTCCAGGCTTTATGCCTTGCCTCCACTGCTTGGATCTTCAGAACAGCTTGTGTGATGAAGCCATAAGAGGTAAGGATGAGTGCTGGAGGGATTAGAAGGAACAGGACACTAGTGACAAAAAGCACAAGTTCATTAATGGTGGTGTCCACACAAGCCAATTTGAGGAGAGCTGGTACGTCACAAAAAAATGATCCAACCTGTGGTTGCCACAGAGATGCAACTGCAAGGAGAAGGTAGCATGAATCAAATAATTGGCCAAATCACTCATCCATGAGATGGATGCCAGCTTCTGAGATAGCCGTGTATTCATGATGACTACATAGTGTAAGGGTTTGTAGACAGCAACATAGCAATCGAAAGCCATCACAGCCAACTGGATGCACTTTGTACAACCCAGGGTTAGAGAGATTTAGTGTTGGACTACACAGCTTCCATAAGTGATGGTCTTTTCTGCTCCTTGCAGGTTAACTAGGGTCTGAGGGGCAAGGCTAGTGGTGAAGGAGAGGTCCAGGAAAGAGAGGTTAGCTGGAAAAAGTACCTCAGGTTGTGGAGAAGAGGATCCAGGTACAAGATGATGATGATGATGATGAAGTTTCCCACAAGGGTCAGGAGATAGAGGAAAATGACAAATAGAAAGACCACAGCCTCTAGGTGAGTGTGGTCTGAGAAACCCAGAAGGATGAAATCCACCAAGGAACTGTCATTGGCCCTTCCCATACCTCTAAGGGGAACATCACCTGCTAAGAGAAAAATGAGAAGTTTGAAACTGTTTATTTGAGAATCAAAACATGTCAGAACTGAAAGATCATGGAGACCTACATTTCTAAATTACACATTTCTGCCGTTAATATGGTCCATATACCATCCAGGCTAATGCCTCTTCTTATTAATAGAAAATCATGAATAATTTCAATTCCAGGGTTTTCTGGGAACTCATTATTAAAGGCTGTCAAAGTGATATTTGCATGAATATCTAGAAATGTGCCATCATTTGCCACTGAATATAAGTGTCTTTCAAAATAAAGAAGAAAACACAATATTCATGGTTTTTAACTGTGGGCCAAAATCTGCATAAAAAATCTAATACATTCAGGTTTCATCCTAGGCACAAATGAGGATAGGAAATCTTCATCTTGCCACCACTACACACACACTCGTTTAGAATTTCTTTATGCACTGCTTCAACAGGGATAAGATACTCATTGATCTAATAGTCCATCTAGAGATACAAAACAAAATTGAACAGGTACATAATGAGTAATCTAAATTTTAAAAAAGAAAAGTTAAAAATGATGTTCTGAGGCTGAACCAAAATAAATAATTTTCAAATGAGTTTGGCAAGATATCAGATAAGAAATTGCTTTGAAATGTGGAAGATTGAGAAGAGTTTTCTGGATGAAAGTAAAACAAAGTCTTTTAAAATGGATAATATTGGGATGTAATAGCATAGAATTATTGTGGGACATATGATAATGACTAGAGGAAAAGGAAACATGTTGGAGAAAGGAAGATATATAATATAAAATTCAACCTATATCATACATGTGCACTCAATGAGTGAACTGTCAAAAACGAAATTATTTTAACAGCTTATTTTAAATCAATAGCATTTAAACCAACTGGTTGCAAGTTATTAATATTCATCATAAAACAAAAATATTTTAAAAAGAATATACAACATTAACAAAAGTTACAGATTTGTTAAATTCTCCTAAAATATCTAATTGTTGTAAAAAGATCATTGATATATCTTTTTAAACTCCATAAATTTCAACATGACAAAAATTTTAAGCTGCAACGACAAATGCTTATTTGAAAGCTGAAGTATGTTTGAAGTCATTTGGTCATTAGAAGAACTGGCCATTGGATAGATTATGTGGATGATTCACTTATATTTATGAGAAGATCCAGAAAGGTCAGCATCGAAGGTATGCCTAGAAAATAGTATTTGGAGCCAAACTGTAGATATAATTGAGTGGCATAAAGTATTTGTCTTTGAAGTGGAAGTATTGAAATGTAGCTACAGGCTTTTGAGCAGAATAAAAGAGTGACATTTTCTAATTCTATTTTGGAAATATTGATCTGGCAATGGTATACAGTGGGTTAGGGAAGACACTGATGTCAAGAGTTCAAATACTGAATATTTCAAAAATTCTACTGAGAAGTGAATGCATTATAAACTAGTGTTATGTAGTGTGAATAGATTAACAATGACATATGTAGCATAATTAATTGAATAATGACTTTTAAATGGAAAAGGGAGTATGAGGAATAATATGAATCTATTTTTCCAGATGAGAATCTAGGAAAATATAACATGACACAATATATTTCTCATTCTGAAATATTTTTGCCTGACTTACCAATTCTTTCAATTCAAAATTTGTTTCATCCTCCCCTATAGAAATGTTAGCCAAATGACATTCTCCTCTGTTGGTTTTGAAACAATAAGTTGGGATTTGAATAAGATGACTGTGTCTAGTGTGCATATTGTATTCCCTGCAGAACCAGATGAGGTGTAATTCCCCTCATTGGAGGCTGAATGGCATGTTTATGCTATCTTCATGCTGGCGTCAAAAGCTTTCCTCTATCTTTTACACATTTTTCAATGCCTGTTTGTCCCTAGAGTTGATAATATGTGCACTAAACATGAATAGTAAATGCAAAAATTATGGATATTGATGTAAATTCATAGAAGTGAATGATCACAACCACATTCATATGAGCAAATCCAAGTAAGCTCAGCTTTCCAACAAACCTAAATCAATAGCAAATGAGAAAGAGATTTTAAATAAAGGAAGATTGCATGAGAAATACTAAAATTGGGGATTCTCTTTATGGTTTCTTAGAATAACGTTAATAAGTTTGTATGTTTGTGAAGGGAGAGATAGCAAAGATTCGAAAGATTCTATGGTTTATATACTGAAGAACTTTGAAAATAAGCCTAATACTGAAGAAATAGTTATGGTCTTTGATTATAAGTGGGACTTATGCAACTCATGTTTCACAATATCTTATCTGACTGTGTAGAATGGTTTGGGGAAAGAAGATATCTTTTTCTCTCAAATATGACATTTCCCTTTGAATGGTTCCTGATATTTACAAGAAAAATATGCACTGTCCACAAGGCATTCAACACCCTCCTTGTGCTGGTTTTATGCCCTCCCTACATCCACCACCATCCCTCACACATCTAACTTATTGTGCTGGCATTCTAAGTGGTTTGCACTCCCCTTACTTGTCCTTTCAGTCAGTCACGTTTTCTTAGGCTTCTCCCTATGAAGGGATATTCTCCCACAACTCCCATCACATGAAAAGCATCTCCTCCCTTTTCAATACTCTATGCTGGTCACTTATGTATAAAGCCTTCCTTGACTATGATCAGCCATCACATGCCCCACACCACACCCAGGTAGGATTAACCAATTGTTATCTTATAAATCCATCCTTCAGCCTGAACCTACTTCTATCATAGAAACCATTAGATAGTACTGACCTAAATTTTTACACTTATATATTTCTAATAAACTGTAAAGTTCTTCTTAAAGTGAAGGGTCACATTTTACAGATTTTATTATATATAATTTATTGGAGTCTGAAGCATAGTAAATGATAAATGTTTGCTGAGTAAACTAATGCATTTTAGTTGCCCTATTTCCCACAGCCAGACTCTTTCTTGGGTCTTTCTGTATAGAAGATATGCTACCTTTGCTTTTGTGACACTTCAACCTTGCTCAGTACTCAACCCACCTGCATGTCAAAAACTTTGGAACAGGCTGCAAATCCATAACCTTGTCCTATCTCAATTTGAATACATCCAGTATAAGACTGATGTTTCTTCTGGTCTACTTCACTTTCCAGATAAATTATTCCTCTGTATCTACCCTGCCTTTTGGTGAGAGCACAAGACCAATGGTTTTAAGAGTTCTCAGTATCTGCTCATGTGTTTTAAAGTTTCCCACCTGAGCAGTGAAAGGCTTGATTTGATGTACAAGCAACTGTATCCTCCAGTGCACATTCTGCTTTATGCTATCCCATCTCTCAACTTGCTGACCCTGTAAGCATCAAAAAAATGCCATCACATCTGTCTGATGAAACTGACAAAAGAGACCACAATGTTAATAATGTCAATGAAGAATGATCCTCTGGAAAACATTTTATTCTTTCTCAATAAAATCAAACCTAATAACTAATTTTAGTGACATTGTACTTACACTATTCCTCCATTTGAGATTGCAGAAAGTCCAGAGTTCAAAGGCTTGCAAGGATATACAGCTTGAGTTGTAAAACTGTATGGTAATTCTCATAAGTAATTTTTTATGGAAGACTGATATCATATTGAATTGAGTACTTGAGAATGTTGTTTGTATCTACTCTGTATCCCTTTATGTAAATATCTATGCAACTATTTATGTACTTATGTTTCTATATATCTATCATCTGTCCTCTGTGTATCTGGGTTTCCAATCTATATATTTATATCTATCTATGTATTATCTATCTATGTATTATCTATCTATCTATCTATCTATCTATCTATCTATCTATCTATCTATCTATCTACCTATCTATCATCTCTCTGCACTTCCTGTAAGAGATGACATAAATTGGAAATATCAATCAACTATACTAATTAGTTGCATGACACTACCTTGCACTTAGGAATAGCAACACAAAATTGCCACATCCACATAACTGAGGGGAAAAACCCTGAAATCCAAATAGTTTAACTTCCTCATGCAAAATTTCATGTTACATTAATGATGAAACAAGTCCAGCAGTGATAGAAAACCATAACGCCCCTACCTCAATAACTTTTATAAACCTATTCAAGACAAAAGTGCACTCAAGTAATGCTAAATTCAACTGAAGTCTTACAACCAGGGCTATGTAAATGTGTTGGTATTTTCCACATCTTCAGAAAGCACATTATCTAGCATTTTCTTAGCTTTGTGTTTCTGTGTCAAACCTGGTTCTGACCCAACAGGCAACTTAGCTTCAGAACAATGTCTTTTGAAGACTCATATTTCTCACAGGAAGAAACCCATAAGAAACTGTTTTAGTCATAATGAGATTTGGGAGAGAGGGGATCTAGAAGTAGGCAGGATCCCTTTATGGCAAGCTCATGTTTATTCACATTTACTAAATCTTTGGGGTAACCTGTGTCCCCAGCAGGCAATTAGCAGAGAAAGTAACTAACTTCATGGAATCAACCAGGGAGAATGGATATACATATTTCCCTAATGTGGATTATTCCTCATTTGATACAGCATCATTCTGAGACTTTCTACTTTGTAAAGGAAGCCATCAGACTTCCCAACATGAAAAATAAACAAACAACTTTTCTGTGTTGCCTCCTTCCTCCTTCTCCCCAGTTACAAGAAAGAATATCTCTCTCATCCTTTTTAAAGCTAATCCTTCCATCTGTAACTTGGATTATCTATATCATATAACTCCCTATAACTAGCAACATCTTTATTTCTTAGTGCAAAGAAATTTCATAGCAAAATCATTTGGAGGTATGTTTAGATTTACTGTCTCTTTTGAAATCGTATTCTTCTTCTGCAAACCTTTTTGTTGGATTACTCAAACATCAATCCAGCATCCTCAACTCTTATCATGATTTAATTTCTCCCTAGTTGAACCCATCTGCTAATCAGTACTTTAATTATGAGTACATTCCTCTAGTAAGGACCAGATCCTCATATTCAACTTTCAAATGGACATCTCCACTTGAAGAAACACCCCAAATGCACATTGTTTGAATCTAAGCCCTTGCTTTCACTATTATGTTTCTTCTAAAAGTAAACAGCATCATCCTCAGCCAAATTTATGCAAACTTAGACCCATCATCTATGTGACCATTAATAAGTTTATCTTTTTATCCTTCATAACAAGTCCCCAAAATTATAAATAACACTAAATATTTCTCAAATATGCTCACACCTTATTAACTCTTCAATCTATAATGATAGTTGCAAGTTTTAAGCAGAAAGAAGATATCTTATGTTCTAATGCAGTTGCCTCATTAAATAAAGGGTAAAATGAGTAAAAAATAAGTGTAGGAATTTGTACTTGTTATAAGAAGTATTAGGACTAAAACCCAAGACACCTCCTCTGAGTCTGGTGTTCTTTTCACTACATCAACACTAGTTGACATGTTGAAATAAGGTAGACCTTTTATAAGTCTAAATTCTATACCTCCTTCAATATCCAGGCCCTTACATGATCCCTATATTGGTTTAGCCTTCCTTGAGCTTTCTCAACTCTGAAGACATAGCCTTTTTTTTTCTTTTTATATTACCTGTGGCATTATTGATATTATTTATGAATTCTAAAAAGAGCTATAGATTATGTTTGTAAACTGGTCAGTTCCTCTGGATGTGGTGTCCTTTGATTTTATTACATTAAAGTTATATTTACTTGATTAAATTAAGATTAAAGCTTTGATTCAGTCATGTCAGTAGCATTTGAATCTCCACACTCTTGGTGGGGAGACAAACAGGAAAAGACACAGCAGAGGAAGAGAGACAGCTCATTAGACACAGCAGAGGTCTTGGGAAAAGAGCTGAGTCTGATAGTCTACAATTGGCCTTATGAAGAGAACAGAACAACTGAGCCAGGAAAGAAACAAGCCCAAAAGAAAGAGATGAGCCTTATACCAGTCTACAGATGAGATCAGATAAAGCTGGGACCATGGAGCCTTAAGAAGAAGAAGAAAGGCTGAACCCTCACAGATATCACCCTCCACCTTGTTTCAACATGTGGCAAATGACTTTGGGTGAGAAAGTACTTCTTATGGTACCTTGAGTTGGACCTTTAGGCCCTTGTGACTGTAAGCTTCTACCCCAAAGAAATGCCATGTATAACAGCATCAGAACCCCTTTGGTTGACTAATATATTGCCTATTATGAGATACAACAGAATGGCTTGTGGTACTATTGATTGGGAATAAAAATCACCATAGAACATTTTTTTAAATTTATTCAATGAGTTTGGCATTTGAAATTTTTAACAAACATATATTATAATAATTCATGGATTATCCTCAAATTATTACCTTTGCTTTCTTCACAACATGCATCCAAGAGAAGTCAGGAAATCTGTTATCAGGAACTCTCATATCCAATTAATTTCTCAAAGTTTTGGCCTGACACCAGATGTGGGTAATCTAGTAATCCTGGGGAAGGGAATTTACTCAGCTGAAGTCCACTGCTCAGACAGTGACAGGAAAGGCAGGTGTGATGAATGAAAACATTATTCAAGGTCATACTTACACAATACAAATCTACTTAACTACCCCAATATTTCTACTTCCCATTTTCAACTGTTCCAACTTCTTATCTGGCATATACGACCCCTCATTACTTGACCAATTCAGACAGTTTTCTGTCTTCTCATTTCAACTATAAATCTTTGGTCCAACTATGCTACATTTTATTTTGTTCCTTTAATATTTTCATAATTTTTAATTTACTTCAGTTATAAAAAATGCTAATCTCTCTACATATATGACTCTTAAAAATTCTTCTTTAGTTGGCTTAAACTTTCACATCCTTCTGGTCTCTCTGGGACAACTTCTTTCTCTGCTTCTTAGAAGTCATGAGTGATGAATCAGTCATTCCTTGACTTGCTTACTCTTTAAGTGAAATGATGAACACACTTGTACCTACAAGATCTTTTTCATCTCAGTAAAATGTTTATTTTAATGTATATTTGAACCCACCATTTTTTAGTCCATACAACCAAGTGCTTGCTATCATGCAAGAAAGTAAAATGTAGACTCATATATTCACACAAAATTTCCCAAAATCAATATGCAAAAGTTCTTCATTTTCAGAAAAGGAATGCACATGAAAAGACTATTTAGAGTGAAATCATAAGAAATGATTATCAGTGTTTAATAATAAATAGTGAAAGATCTTTAAGATTTTATCCATAAAATAAAATTCAAAATGAAGAGAAAATGTTTTATATATTAAAATATAGGTTATAATAATGATAATAAATATTCTTAAAAGTGTTTTCAAGATACAAAATTTTCTAGAGCTGTAATTCACCTCAGGAAATAGAATTCATAGTTAGGCAGTTAGAGCTGGTTCATTGATTCAACTATATATTCAATTATACAATTAGAGAGCAAGGCTCCCTCCAGCTGCTAGGTCCACCATTTTTAATGTGTGGCTTTAGTTCTCATGGTGTTTTTGCCTACCTACTCATCTCTTCCAAATTCTAAGTGGATGGAATATAGGGTGAAATAAGTCTTTTGCCTCATGACAGTTTGCTCAACATGCAGCCATCCTAACTATATCCAGCTCTGAAACCTTGGAAATAATTTAGCTACTTGTACATCTATAGCAATGGAGAGGCTGCAAGAATGAACAATTGCATTGTTAGTAAATGAACAATGGACAGTATAAATGGCTTTATGAATGCTTTGAATGCTTTCATTTTCATATTAATATTGTAAAGTGTTTAGCATTTAAAAGGGATCTTATATTTGCTACTTAAATAATACATTTTGAAGAGAAAACATTGAAGCATAGATTGAGTAAACATTTCACCGTATGCTGCTTCTGGGTCATAGCAATGTCAGGACTAGGTGCATATATTCCATACTATTTTTAGAAAGTTAAAAATTAGTAAGCAACTAATTAAAAGAAACGGGAATAAAATGGTCAATGTATGATCCTGCTGGAAGATTTTCTTCACAGTACCACTTCTAGGAAAAATTTGAGAATCATGTATAATTTATATACAGAATATTCCCTAGAACTTTCTTAAGAGCCCCTTTAAACTCTTTGTTCCTCTGAGTATAAATAAGAAGGTTTAGCATAGGTAGGGGTCACCATAGTGTAGAATAGAGAAACAAACTTTCCCTGGTCTTTGTATTTACTCTTGGCTGGTTGCAGATATATGAAGATGATAGTTCCATAGAAGATGATGACCACCAACAGGTGGGAAAAGCAGGTCACAAATGCTTTTTCTCTCCCAGTGGTTGACGTGATCTTCAACACAGCCTGGGCAATGTGGCCATAAGGGACCAGGATGAATGAGGCAGGCACTACAAGGAAGAGGACACCAGCCACAAAAAGCTCAATCTTATTGAAAGTGATGTCCATGCAAGCCAAGTTGATAAGCACAGGGATCTCACAAATGATATGTTCTACTTGGCAATGACCACAGAAGGGCAGCTGAAGAGTGAGAGTAGACTGTAACAGGCTGGTGGCCACCCCACTGAGCCATGCCACAGAGCCCAGTATCATGCAGAGATGGGGATGCATAAAGACACTGTAATGGAGGGGAAAGCAAACAGCAACATATCAATCATGGGACATCACTGTGAGCAAAACACACTCCGTGGAACACAGTGCGTGGAAGACTTAGAGTTGAACAACACAACCACCATAGGTAATGGCTTTCATGGGATCCCACAAATTTACCAGGAGTTGGGGAATCATGCTGCTGGTGAAGCATAGGTCCAAGAATGAAAGATGAGAAAGGAAGAAATACATTGGCATGTGATGTTTGGGTCCCAGTTGAGATATCAGTATGATGGTGTTATTACCCAAAATGCTTACTAAATACATGATCAAGATGATTATAAATAGAGTCTTCTGTAACTGATGATGATCAGAAAACCCCAACAGGATGAAACATGTCAGGCTGCTTTCATTGGTACTCCTTACCATCCCCATTTAAACAGTAGTTTCCAGAATGCTGAGGCATAGCTGAGAAAGATGGCATATTATACAAGGTCAAGTGAGTGACAAAGTCACCTCTCACAAAAGTGTCCTATGTTAAATTGGTATGATTTTATGTCCTTAGAGCTAGTAACTTACATCCACCCATTTTCTGAATGTGTGCCTTCTACCCATTTCACTTCTTAGTTGTCTTCTAGTGTTCTTCAAAATAGACAACTATGGGCATATTAACAAATAACATCATCTGCTATAGGAAATGCTTTAGACCATTGCTTCTTTCCAATGCCATCAAGTTTACCCCTTTATATTAACTTATCTTTCTAGTTATAGAAAGGAGGAAATTCAGATAATTCCAACTAAAGATACAAAACTTAATTTTTGAGAAATTTTCTATTACGGAAAAATATCTCTCATCATCAAGAATCGCGGAAATTATTACTAAGGTTACATTGTTGAAATAAATTAGATGTGATTATCATTAACTGAAAAAGAACTCCTGAGAGCTTATATGACCTGCTCAAAGGCATCTGTTTACTGAGAAAGGCAAAGCTTGGATGCATTTCATCTAAATCCATGGCAACGTTGATTTTGAGTCTACTCACTATCTATGTTTCATCTTCTTTCCACCAGTCTTTGTTTTTCTTGGTCTTTGCCTGCTTCCTTTTTCAGGGACCAAGGATCCTTTTGATATTTAGGAAATGAAATGGTATTTGTTATTTATATAACCTATGTATTTAAATTTCATTTCCTGGAATATTTTGCATTCTAACCATCATTCAAAGTGTGAATGTAAAATTTGCTTCCTGGTAAAGGAAGCAAGTAAAAGGATCTTTACTTCCAAATATAGAAACCGTATCTGATTTATGAAATGACTTTACTCAGTGAGCTATTAATTATGGAGGTACTATAGAAAGGCCAGTCCTTTCTTCCAATCTAATGTTACTAAGGAGCCTTCCCTTAACCCTGCCAAAAAATAAACTAGTCCTTTAATATTATACACTCCTAAAACCTTTGTTTTTAGATATTTGATTTGACTAAGTTGTATGTCTGTTTCTTCACAATAGCAGGTGATTTCACAGCATCCAAGCCCACTATGCTTTCTCAAAAGTCCATCTGGCAGTGTGCACAAGTTATATCCATCATTTTAACCTCTGATTTCCCCAAGAGAGTCTGAAACAGCTGAAGTCAACTAGTAGATAGTTGATACCATTGTCAAATGAATGAAGTGATGCTTAAAAATATAGTGAGAAAAAAATCTTTCTAATTCTCCTGAATGTAATTTCTGGTAAGGATAATTAATATTTAACTTATTTCTAATGCAATTCCAATTACTTCATGTTGGAATGAAATTTCAAAATATATATTTTTTGAACTTCATCAGTAAATCTTCAATTAAATTACTTTGAAAATAATATTTTCATTATTTTGAATAACACTGAACAAAAGTATCTATAATATTAGATACCCTCTTTATTTAAACAGATCTTCTGTGATAACTTCAGTCTTAGATATGACTTTTTCTTAGTAAATCTTATTTTCTTCCCTCTGACCTTTGTAGATCCCCATCATATCTCCATTTTATTTACTAAATTCATTTAAGCAATATAATAATGAAGTAAGGAGAGCCAATTCTTTTCAACCCCAAGAGATATGATTGGATATCCTAGTATTAAATGAAAGTTAACTTTGCTAACTTCCCACTGTATTCGTCCAATTACTTCTGGGTGGGCATGGCCTTATCAATATCCAAAATGATGCAAGGATAGTAATTGCCAGCACCTCATACCTATCCATAGAACTAATCAGGAAAAGACATATCACCATGTGCTCCTCAAGGGTCCATAGTGATGTCTTAAGTAGAACTAGTAACACTGATAGGGAAATTCCTGTGATAGATCCATGGTACAGAAAATGTTTCTGCTTAACCTTGTTAAATGTTCAGTGAGATGACTTAGTAAAATGTCCTGAATTTATACCCTAAGCCATCTGTTTGTAATCTCATCCTCACCCTCTGCATAAATGTCTCTCAAATTTCTAATCCCCCATGAATTGTAACTGCCATACGCACATGTTTTTCTACCCTTATTAATAGTATTAATGTGATGAAGGGGCATTTATAAATGTGGCAACTTGTCATCACCTCCACCTCAATATTGTATTTTCCAAAACAAAAACACCCTGCAATATCCTCATTATTAACTTGTTCATTTTCCCCCACATTCTCCAAGCAGGAAGCATCAAGCATTTCATTTATATTCCAAAAATAATATGTCCTTTAAAAACTGAATTTCTTCTAAATTTTATGCAAAAGTAACTATTACTAGTCAGCCCTTTATCATTGCAAGTCAGACCCTACCCAGTGTCCTTTCCTTTTGTTGAGCTCCCAAGTATCTGGCTTTATAATCCTTGCACATATATTTCCATGATGAACACATCCCTATTCATTATGAATCAATAAATTCTTCAGAGTAAACATTCATGAGCAAACTCAAAGAGAGCAATAGGATTACCCAGGAATCTTCCAAAGCTTCATGGCAGAATACAAGGAAAGTAATTAATTCCATACATATATACCATTAAACTTAAACTTGTTTAATAATAACATTTTTCTGAATATATGAAATATCTTCATTACTCACTACAAATATTATATGTGAAAGAAAAGTTTGAAATGAATTCTTAAAAAACACTCTTTTTAAGGAGAGATAGATATTGGTTGAGTGAATGCAATATTTCCATAACATCACTTTAAATCTAATAGCTTTAACAAAAGAAAAGAAAATGAAAAAGAAATATCTCTCTAAACAGGAAGTCCTAAAACTATGGAACATCCATAAGCCTATATCACATAGTCCATAGATCATGTGCTTGATCCATTGAAATTTTATAAAAAACACTTAGACACAGAAAGCAAAACCCTCTTTACTTAGCACCATCATATGTATCACTTACCTTGGAAAAATAAAATGTAGACTGTAGCAGGCCACAGGACATCAAATATCCTATTAGTGGAGTGTTTCCATATAGGAGATGTTTCCATTCCTGGGAAAATTAGCTCTGTTGATAAGTGTCATGGCTGGAAGCCAGGGGGAGCTAGATATGGTTCCAGAGGACAGTTATCATTTATTTTGAGGAAAAGCTATTGGGAAAAATATATCAGAATGAAACTTCCAGATATCCACTGTACTTTCCCACAAGTGGCTGCAGGACATAACATAAACTAAAAATCACCAACATTTATCCTCCAGTTCAAGTTTTAAAAAGCCAAGTAAAACAGCACCCAGGAAAACATTGAAGAAAAGGCAAAACAAACTCTCCCAATATATTTAGGGAAGGAGCAATCCTGGATCATTGTTTTCTCCCAAAGATTATGGATATGCAAAAAAGATAAAATATGATACCTCAGTTTCATACACTACAAAATCTATTCTATTAAAACAAGGCAAACCACAGAAAAATAACAAAAGAAAAGGCTCATAAGAAATAAAAGGTGGGTGAAGGATGTGCATTTGAAGGAGAATTGCTCCAAGAAGCAGTATAAATATTGAAAAGGTGAAATTTTACTCCAAAGTCTGAAAAATACTAAAAGAACCTGACATTATTGATACGAGAGATCTGAAGCAAAAGCAGATTTAAAAGGCAGATTAGCTGAGCTATTTAAATAAATTTGGGAATTAATTTGTTAAGGAAATGTAAACCATATTTGGGAAGGCAGAAATAGAGCTTAAATAAGGATAAGTTTGAGTAACTTGTACAGACTGCAATGGAAAGAAATAAAGAAAAAAAATATTAAGAAGATGACATTAAAAATTCAAACAGCAAAATTACAACATATCCTAAATTTCACAGTTAGTAATTATTCTTTACATCAGAAGGTCACTTTGTAATACCATGAAAGCTAATTTCAAAGCTAAAGTAGTAATTCTTTTGAGTTTCACCATGGGAATTTATTAACTCACACACTTACAGTTGTGAGGCTGAGAAAAATGTCCAAATCAAGTCATCATCAGGAGATGCTTTCTTTCTGAAGACTCTCTACTGGGTGATCTTGGACTCATCTGTCACCTGGCAAGTAACATAGTGGCATCTGGTGTCAAAGCAGTAATTTTTTCAGTTAGTTTATAACTATTTATTACATAATTCACCCTGAAGACATCACTGATAAGGATTCATGCATAAAATATAACAAATGATTTAAAGCAAGCATGCAGGCTATATAAGGTTTGTGTCATAGGCCAAGTTTTAATGAAAACATTGATTACATGTAGAGTCGAATTTTTTTAAATAATTTTTTTATTTTTTATTTTTTAAAAGATGCTTAGATTACATAAATGGTACACACAAATTACAGGGATCCCAATGTTCCCCACATCCCACACCCACCACAACCTCCCATGTAAACATCCTTCATTAGCATGGCACATTACCTGCAATGGATATAAACATCCTGGGGCTTTGCCACTAAGCATGGACCATAGTTCACATTGTAGACCATACCCTCTCCCACACAGTTCTGGATGTTATATGCTGATGTAAAAGGTTGTATATCTGTCGCTGCAATGTCACTCAGGATAATATCCAAGTCCCGAAAAAGCCCCTGTCTTACAATTGCTTTTACCTCTTTCTGCCCCCAAAGCATCCAGTGGCCACTGGCTCCACGTTAATGTTGTAATTTCTTCCATTACTGGAATCACAATATGTCTATGACAGAATACCAGTAAGTCCACTCTCGTCCATAGCTCTCCCCCCAATCCTGAGGAGTCTGGGATGGTGATGTTCACCCCAACTCCAAGTGAGAGGGGGCTCATATCCCTTGGATAAGAAGGATGGGATAATCCTGTCTGCAGCTGCAGACTCTCTCCATTCCCTGGGATGGCCGTTGTCCATCATCATCTCCCCGCCAGGTGTCCTGGGTGAGTCCATTGAGCTGTAGAGTAGGAGTTGCAGCTGCACTGAGTTTCCAGGCCCAGCTGGCACATGGGCAGGCCAAAGACTCCAGTCTCTGGAAGTACACGTACATACTCCAGCACCACATATAGGTTTGAATAGAAGGGACTGATGGACCATGTGCAGGGAGGACATATTTCAGTCCAACTCTGTTACTCTCAGGAACACAGATTCCAAAGTAGGTCCCACAGATAAGGTGCAAAACTCCGGAGCTATCTGCCCTGATATAGGGCTCCAGAGCCCTCAGGAACCCCACTATTTGGGGTGATATCCACATTGCAAGCCTATGAGGTCCTACTGAGATGTGCAAAAGGGTTACCTCTGGGATGACCTCCCAACACACTTTGAAGTCTCTTAGCCATATGAACTCATTTGTCTTTACATTTCTTCCTTTTTATTCAAGGTCTTTTTCTAGTTATATTGCCAGTAGGCATTAGGTAGTAATCCCTCATTGCCAGGGAGGCTCATCCCTGGGAGTCATGTCCCATGTTGGGAGGAAGATAAAGCATTCATATGCTGAGTTTGGCTTAGACAGAGGCCATATTTGAGCAACAAGGAGGCTCTCAAGAGGCACCCCTTAGGCACCAGATAACAATAGGCTAAGTTTTAGTTTCAAGAGCAAAGACTCATAAGGCTAGTCTTCAATGACAAGAGCCCATCAGTGGATAATCCTCCTTAGCCAAACATTGCCCCTGCACTTTGGGAACTATTGTTGCTCCCTTGGAGAATGTGGCAGAGCTCTACAGGATGGGAATTTAATATTCTCTCATTTATTGAGTGATTCTCCACCCACTATGACCATGCCCCATGAGCATTTGAATACTTTTATATACTTTTTATGTATGTTCAGGTGAACTTCCTCCTATGAACCCCCCTATCCCTGACACCCCCCACCAATGATCTTCTCCCACCCCAGTTGTAACCCTTTTGTGATGCAAGCTTCTTTAAAGATGAAGCCAATACAATAGCCAAATACAATTAATAAGAAAATGAGATAATAATGATAAGTTTAAGGGTAAGAGATAAAATATTTGAAAACTTTAAAAAAAACTAAAAATAAAATAAAATTAAAGGGTTGTGGTATTCAAAAAATGGGAAAAAGAAATTTAAAAAACCTTTTTTTGACATTTTGCCTTTTATCACCGCAATATCGGGTGTCCAGGCAGTTCCATGGCACCTTCCCCCACTCACCCCAGTGTATCACTACTTTTCACTTAATTTTCAAAGAAGTTTTAAGTCACAGCAAAATCACACACAGAATACAAGAGACTTTCATACACCCAAACTTTTCCCCCTTTCCTCACCCCATATTAAAACCTTTTTGTATGTGGCTGGTTGCATTGTTATAACTGTTATACAGATAGTGAAACATAGTTGCTAAACATTGTCAATGGTTTACAGTATGCTTTACATTTTAGACCATACAATTTTATACATTTTCATGTTATTAACCATGTCTGAAGTCCATCACTTTAAGTTAATGAAGAACTTTACCACTGACCACTAAATACCCCTGTTTGATCTATTCTGTTCCTCCCTCTCCATTCCCCCGGGGCCCACAATGACCCCCTGAATTGACTCATTGGATGACAAGATTCATAGCTACATGCAACAAGAGGTCTTGACACACTGGTTTGTCCTTCCATATTATGAACCACCCTTGCTCATATGAGATACCCACCTGTCCATTTCTGGACAAATTGATCCTCCCAAAGATGGGAGTCCATCTCCTTCCCACTCTTTGTGTGGGTCTCCACCTACTGATACAACACATTATGACAGGATGAACACTCACACACTCCCTAGAAGCCTGCTCAGACGTGCCCTGTCCTGAATGTCCCCCTAATCAACACCCTAAACCAGTGACACTTCCTTGTCATATTGCCATAAGAACATTCTCACCTCTGCACTTTCAACCTCATATCCACAAATCCCAAGTATTCACCTGGTCCCTTCCAATCTCTCCCCCCTAGTATCCTGGGTATTTTAACCCACTCTTCCCAATCTACCCACCTGTCAACCCTGCACCACCAAATACAATGACATCACTACCCACCTGTCTTATCCCTTTAATACACAACTACACTCTATGACTTTACCATAGATTATGTCTCTATGGGTGATGGCTCACAACTTTCTCTTCTTTTCTCTTTCTTGTATCCTATCTTTCAGACAATGGTCCTCAGAGACTGCTCAAAATACTTGCTAATTGTATTCAACAGCATATCAAAAGAATTATACACAATGACCAAGTGGGCTTCACCCCAGGTATGCAAGGTGGTTCAACATAAGAAAATCAATCAATGTAATACAACACATAAGCAAACTGAAAGAAGAAGATCACATGATCATCTCTATATATGCAGAAAATGCATTTGACAAAATACAGCACCCTTTCCTGATAAAAATACTGCAAAAGATAGAAATAGAAGGAAACTTTCTGAACATGATAAATGGTATATATGAAAAACCCAAAGCTAACATCATCTTCAAAGGTGAAATCTTAAAAGCCTTTCACTCTGAGATCGGGAATTAGACAAGGATACCCATTATCTCCACTACTACTTAACATTGTCTTAGAAGTACTTCCTTGAGCACTGAGGCAAGAAAAATATGTAAAAGGGATCCAAATTGGAAAAGAAGTAAAAATTTCATTATTTGCAGACAACATGATCCTATATGTAGAAAGCCCTGAGAAATCTACAACAAAGATTCTAGAAGTTAAAAAGGAGTTCAGTAACGTCACAGGCTATAAGATCAATGCTCAAAAAATCAGTAGCATTTCTGTACACCAATAACGAGCAATCTGAGGAGGAAATCAAGAAAAAAATACCATTTACAATAGTAATTAAAAGAATCAAATACCTAGGAATAAATTTAACTAAAGATGTAAAGGACTTATATACAGAAAACTACACAACTCTGTTAAAGGAAATCAAAGATGACGTAAATAAATGGAAGAATATTCCCTGTTCATGAATAGGAAGACTAAACATCATCAAGATGTCTATCCTACCCAAACTAATCTACAGATTTAATGCAATCCCAATAAAAATCAACACATCAATTTTTAAGGAACTGGAAAAACTTACTAGAAATTTTATTTGGAAGGGTAAGTATCCCTGAATCACCAAGGACATACTGGGGGAAAAAATGAAGTTGCAGGTATCACACTACCTGACTTTAAAACATACTACAAAGCTACAGTGGTCAAAACTGCATGGTATTGGTACAAGGATAGGCATACTGACCAATGGAAATGAATTGAGAGTTTTGATATAAATCCTCATATATACAGTCATCTGATATTCAACAAGGCTACCAAGCCCACTCAGTTGAGAGAGAATGGCCTCTTCAACAAGTGGTGCTTGGAGAAATGGATATCCATATCTGAAAAAATGAGAGAGGAACACCATCTCACACTTTATACAAAAATCAGCTCAAGATGGATCAAAGATCTAAAGAAGAGCCAAGGCCATAAAGACCTTGGAAGAATATGTAGGGAAGCATCTATAGGACCTTGTAATAGGAAATGGTTTCATGAACTTCACACCCAAAGCATGAGCAGCAAAAGAAAAAATAGATAAATGGGATCTCCTCAAAATTAAAAACTTTTGCACCTCAAAGGATATTATCAAGAAAATAAAAAGACAGCCTACCCAATGAGAGAAAATATTTGGCAACCATATATCTGATAGGAACCTAATATCCTGCAGCTATAAAGAGATCCTATACCTTGAAAATAAAAAGACAAACAATCCATTTAAAAAATGGACAAGTGACCTGAAAAGACACTTCTCTAAGGAAGAAATACAAATGGCTAAAAAGCACATGAAAAAATGCTTGACATTACTAGCTATTAGGGAAATGCCAATCAAAACTACAATGAGATACCATCTTACACCCATCAGAATGGCAGCAATTAAAAAAACCAGCAGACTATAAGTGTTGGAGAGGATGTGGAGGAATGGGAACCCTCATCCACTGCTGGTGGGATTATGGAATTGTCTAGCCACTGTGGAGGACAGTTTGGTGATTACTCAGAAAACTAACTATAGATCTTCCATATGATCCAGTGATTCCACTGCTGGGTATATACCCAGAAGAACTGAAGGCAAAGAAATGAACAGATATATGCACACCAATGTTCATAGAGGCATTGTTTACTATTGCCAGAAGTTGGAATCAACCCCAGTGCCCAACAACAGATGAATGGGTAAAGAAAATGTGGTACATACATAAAATGGAATGTTACTCAGCTGTTAGAAGGAATAAAGTGCAAACACATGGAATAACATGGATGAATCTTGAAGACCTTTTGTCAAGTGAAGCAAGCCAGGCATTGAAGGATGAGCGAAATTTTCGATCTTTATATTTTCTAACTAATCACTGGTAAAACTGAAATCAATAACAAAATGCTAGTCAATATCAAAATTTTAGTTATAAAGTGTTAAAATATATCATTCAAAAGAAAACTGAATATCAAAACATAATATTTACAGTTCTAAACTTCTCACTAAACAACATAAAATAAGGAAAGAAGTAAGTTAAAGAAGTTAGAAAAATACCCAAAATATATCTTAGAAGCAAAATGATTAAAAATCAATTTAATCTTAATTAATAATTAACAAAAGCAAGTGTTAATATTCACAAAAAATTCATAAATAAATGTTACAGGGAACAGATGTGACTCAAGTGGTTGAGTGCTAGCTTCCCACATACAAGGTTCTGTGTTCATTCCCTGGCTCCTGGTACCTAAGAAAAAGAAAAAGGAAAAAGATACAGGAACAAGGTAAAGAGCCCAAAAGTACTTTAAAGATAATAATGGAAAATTAACAAATAGGGTAAATTTTGGAAATATTTAGGTAACATTTTAATAGAGTTTATTTCATAAAGAGATTTCTATAAAAACAAATAATTAAAACATAATGTAATCAATTTTCATTTCTAGTCAGAAAGCTGTAAAATATCTCTACAAAACACTATCGGTAAAACTTTAAATTACACTAGAAGGTTTTTTGTAGATTGATTGATTTCCCTAATTACAAAAATGTATTTTAGAAAGAATTAGGTTGTCTAATTAAGACCCCGTAAATGATGCCAACAATTGCCCCTTCCAAAACCTAAGGAGTCTCTTCAAAGGGCCAATGTATCCCACCCATCCAGGTCTTCCTAAATGCCTTGTAGGAACTTCTTTCTTCTTTCAGCACAACCATCCTTCCCTTGGATCCCATGCACACTAAGACATGGGCCTTAAACCATGTCATAGCCCAAACTTTTGGACTTCCTAATGTGGACAATTTTTGGACCTTTTCCCCGAACCAATCCATGGGGCCACTGGATTCTCCCATGGGCTAGGGTTTTCTAAATTCTTAGCAATACTGCTGTGTCCCCATAGTCACATATCACTTAAGGAACACTAATTCTTTCCACACTCAGAATAAACTGCTCATAATAAACTGAGTGCTTCATGTCCTCTGTCTTTAAATATCTGCCTCGATATATTTGCAAACTTCTAGCTCTTTTCAAGCCTAACAGTGCCCTGTCTGAGTGTATCATTAGCACTGATAGAAGATAAATCTTCCCTTGTGCTGGACCTCATTCATAACTCTGCACATCCACCTGGTGCTCTTCTCTCTTGTGCAACTGTTCTGACTGTGGTAATTTGTGAGAGTCTGTCTCTAGTCCCACTTCCTCAGTTTATTCCTCTTGGTTGTCTCCATCAGAAATCCCACATGAATCAGCAAACTATGTAAACACTAAATTATAACTAGTCCTGTAGCACTGATTATTTTTCATTTTGAAAATAGTATATTAGCTTTTCACCACATGGTTGCAGCTCATGGCTGCAAGAACTGCCATAGAGATGAACCCATAAATTATTATTCTTCTTAAAATACTCTTTTAGTATACAAATGATGTTATGAATCATTTATCCTCATCCTTCTAGCCTATTATGATGCACACTACTTTCCAAAAACCAACAAAACATAAATTTAAAATTTTTTTTAATTTATTATTTTTTTTATTGTGGGTAAAAATCAAATTTTTCACAATACATACCAATATTTGTAAAATGATATATAAATACATATGCATATATGTGCATTTGTTTACATAAATGTTATTTGCTATATATATATATTTTAAAGGTGCTTAGATTACCTAAATATTACTCAGAAATTACAGGGATTCCCATGTTCACCACCTCCCACACCTCCAACAACATCCCACACCACCATTCCTCATCCGTGTGGCACAACACCCGTAATGGATATACACATCCTGGGGCCTCGCCACTGAGCATAGACCACAGTTCACATCACAGACCACACTCTCTCCCACCCAGTTCTGCATGGTATACTCTGATGGAAAATGGCCTATATCTGTCGCCGCTACGCCACTCAGGACAACCCCCAAAGTCCCAAAAAAGCGCCTGTATTTCAACTGCCCCTCCTCTCCCTGACCCCAAAATGTCCAGTGGCCACCGGCTCCACCTCACTGTTAAAATTTCTTCCATTGCTTGAATCACAATATGTCTACAACAGAACACCAAGTCCACTCTAGTCCACAGCTCCTCCCACAATCCTGAGGGGACTGGGATGGTGATGTCTACTCCACCTCCAAGTGTGAGAGGGCTTATATCCCATGGATACAGTGGATGGGATTATCTTGCCTGCAGCTGCAGGCCCTCTCCATTCCCTGGGATGGCCATTGCCCATCGTTGTCTCCTTGCCAGGTGACATGGATGAGTCCATTGAGCTGTAGGATAGGAGTTGCAGCTCCACCGAGATTCCAGGCACAGCTGGCACATAGGTGGGCCAGAGGATACAGTCTCTGGAAGTACACCTAAAAACTCCTGCATCACATATAGGTTTGAATAAAAGGGACTGATGGACCATGTGCAGGGAGGACTTATTTGAGTCCAGCTCTGTCACTCTCAGGAGCACAGATTCCACTGAAGAGCCCACTAATTAGGCATCAATCTCTGGGGCTATCCCCATTTATATAGGACCTGGGTGTCTCCAGAGCCCTCAGGGGTCCCTCAGTGTGGGGTGATTTCCATTTTGGTGTTCTATGAGATCCTACTGAGTTGTGCATTAGCATTACCTCTGGGATGACCTCCCGACTCTCTTTGAAGTCTTTTAGCCATGTGAACTCATTTCTCTTTACCTTTTCCCCCTTTTATTCAAGGTCTTTATCCAATCGTGTTGCCACTTGGCACTCGGTATTAACCCCTCATTGCCAGGGAGGCTCATCCCCGGGAGTCATGTCCCACATTGGGGGAAAGGTAATGCATTAAAATGCTGAGTTTGGCTTAGAGAGAGGCCACATTTGAGCAACAAGGAGGCTCTCAGGTGGTAACCCTTAGGCACCTAAAAGTAGGCTAAGTTTCAATTACAAAAGCAAAGACTCATAAGGCTAGTCCTCAGTAACAAGAACCCATCAGTGGGCCATCGTCTTTTGCCAGACAATCCCTCTGCACTCAGGGGACTGTTGGTGCTCCCTTGGAGGAATGTAGCAGAGCTCTCCAGGCTGGGAATTCAGATTCCCTCACTTACTGAGTAATTGTCTACCCACTCTGACCATGCCCCATCCCTTGATCATTTGAACAATTTTATATATCTTTCGTGTATATTCAGATGGATTTACTCCCATGAATCCCCCATCCCAGACACCCCCCACGAATGATCCTCTGCAGCCCCCCTTGTAACCCTTCTGTGATCTAAATCTTCCTTGAATATGAAGCCAATATAATAACAAAATACAGTTAAAAGGATAAAGAAATAATAATGATAATTTTAAATACAAGAGATAAGTACAAGGAAACTCAGAAGAAAAAAAAAGGAAACTAAACTAAAAATAAAATATAATTAGCAGATTGGGACATTTGAAAAAATGGGGAAAAAAACAAAAAACAAAAAAAATTCCTTTTTTAAAAGAAATTATTCTTTTTCCCTTTTATCACTGTAATATCCGATGTCCAGTGTATCGTGACACCTTCCCCCTCTCATTCCCCATGTCTCCCAAATTTCAATTTAATTTTCAAAGAAGTTTAGGTCACAGCAAAGTCACACATGGAATACTAGAGACTCCTACATACCCAACCTCCCTTCCCCTTCCCCACCCCATATTAAAACCTTTATTTTTTTTAATGTGGATGTTATCATTGTTATACCTGTTATACAGATAGTAAAATATAGCAACTAAATTTTTTCAATGGTTTACAGTATAGTTTACAATTTAGACTGTACAGCTTCATAATTTTTGATGTTATTTACCATGTCCTGTGTCCATTAATGTAAGGTAATGAAGAATATTTCCCATGACCACTACATACAACATTTGATCTTTTCTGTTCCTTCCTCCTCATCCCCTGGGGCATATGACTCTTCCCTGTCTTGGCAAATGGGATGACAAGATTCATATTTACATGCCCTGGGTATTCTAACCTGTCCTTCCTAATCTACCCACCTGTTACTCTTGCACCACCGAACCCAGTAAAATCTCTACCCACCTCTCCTATCCTTCAATATATAACTATACTCTTTCAATTTACCATAGATAATGTCCATATGGGTGATGGCTCACAACCTACACTTCTCTCTTTCTCCCTTGTTAGCCTATCTTTCAGTCAGTGGTTCTCAGAAACTGTTAACTTTCCTCAATTCAACTCAATGAGGTCATAAACTGTTCTTCCTTCAATGTCTGGCTTGCTTCACTCAACATAAGGTCTTCAAGATTCATCCATGTTATTCCATGTGTTAGCACTTTATTCCTTCTAACAACCGAGTAATATTCCATTGTATGTATGTACCAAATTTTGCTTATCCATTCATCTGTTGATGGACACTGTGGCTGATTCCAACTTTTGGCAATTGTGAACAATGTCGCTATGAACATTGGTGTGCATATATCTGTTCGTGTATTTGCTTTCAGTTCTTCTGGGTATATACCCAGGAGTGGAATTGCTGGACCATATGGAAGATCTATTGTTAGTTTTCTGAGAAATCGCCAAAGTGTTCTCCACAGTGGACCATTCCACAATCCCACCAGCAGTGGATGAGGGTTCCTATTCCTCCACATCCTCTCCAACACTTATATTCTGCTGTTTTTCTTAATAGCTGCCATTCTGATGGGAGTAAGATGGTATCTCACTGTGATTTTGATTTGCATTTCCCTAATAGCTAGCGATGTCGAGCATTTTTTCATGTGCTTTTTAGCCATTTGTATTTCTTCCTTAGAGAAGTGTCTTTTCAGGTCACTTGCCCATTTTTTAAAGGGGTTGTTTTTCTTTTTATTTTTGAGACGTAGGATTTCTTTATATGTGCAGGATTTTAGGCTCTTATCAGATATATGGTTACTAAATATTTTCTCCCATTGGGTAGGCTGCCTTTTTATTTTCTTAATAAAATCCTTTGAGGTGCAGAAGTTATTTTCTCTTGCTGCCCATGCTTTGGCTGTGAAGTTCATGAAACCATTTCCTATTACAAGGTCCTATAGATGCTTCCCTACATTATCTTCCAGGGTCTTTATGGTTTTGGCTCTTATATTTAGATCTTTGATCCATCTTGAGTTGATTTTTGTATAAGGTTGAGATGGTATTCTTCTCTCATTCTTTTGGATATGGATATCCAATAGTCCAAGCACCACTTGTTAAAGAGGCCATTCTCTCCCAACTGAGTGGGCTTGGTGGCCTCGTCGAATATCAGATGACGGTATATGCGAGGATCTATATCAGAACTCTCAATTTGATTCCATTGGTCAGTAGGTCTATCCTTGTGCCAATACCATGTGGTTTTGATCACTGTAGCTTTGTAGTATGTTTTAAAGTCAGGTAATGTGGTACCTCCAACTTCGTTTTTCTTTTTCAATATGTCTTTGGCAATTCGGGGCCTCTTACCTCTTTAAACATATTTTGTGGTTAGTTTTTCCAGTTCCTTAAAAATAAACTGTTGATATTTATTGGGATTGCATTAAATCTGTAGATTAGTTTGGGTAGGATAGACATCTTGATGATGTTTAGTACTTCCTATCCATGAACAGGGATTATTTTTCCATTTATTTAAGTCTTCTTTGATTTTCTTTAACAGTGTTGTATAGTTTTCTGTATATAAGTCCTTTACATCTTTAGTTACATTTATTCCTAGGTATTTGATTCTTTTAGTTACTATTGTAAATGGTATTTTTTTCTTGATTTCCTTCTCAGATTTCTTGTTATTGGTGTACAGAAATGCTAGTGATTTTTGAGCATTGATCTTGTAGCCTGCAACATTACTGAAGTCATTTATAAGTTCTAGAAGCTTTGTTGTAGCTTTCTCAGGGCTTTCTATGTATAAGATCATGTCGTCTGCAAATAATGAAATTTTCACTACTTCCTTTCCAATCTGGATGCCTTTTATGTCCTGTTCTTGCCTCAGTGCTCTAGCAAGTACTTCTATGACATTGTTAAATAGGAGTGGTGATAGAGGGCATCCTTGTCTTGTTCCCAATCTCAGAGGGAAGGCTTTTAGGATTTCACCATTGAAAATGATGATGGCTTTGGGTTTTTCATATATACCCTTTATCATATTCAGAAAGTTTTCTTCTATTCCTATCTTTTGTAGTATTTTTATCAAGAAAGAGTGCTGTATTTTGTTGAATGCTTTTTCTGCAGCTATAGAAATGATCATGTGATTTTTTTCTTTCAATCTGTTTATGTGGTGTATTACATTGATTAATTTTCTTATATTGAACTATCCTTGCATACCCAGGATGAAACGCACTTGGTCATGGTGCATAATCCTTTTTTTTTTTTAAAGATTTATTTATTTATTTATTTATCCCCCCTTGCTGCTTGTGTTTTACTGTGTCCATTCACTGCGTGTTTCTTCCGTGTCTGCTTATCTCCCCCTTGATGTGAGGTCCTGCTGCATCAGCCCACCGCACCGCGCGGGCCGGCCTGATCTCACAAGGAGACCCCGGGAAGTGAACCCGGGGCCTCCTGCATGGTAAACGGGGGCTCTATCTATTGAGCCACACCCGCTTCTTGCTGTGAGGTCTTGCTGCATCAGCCTACCGTGCCGCGGGGGCCGGCCGGCCTGCCTCACATGGAGGCCCCAGGAAGCGAACCCGGGGCCTCCTATATTGTAAACGGGAGCTGTATCCATTGAGCCACACCTGCTTCCCTGTATAATCCTTTTGATATATTGTTGAATGTGATTAGCAAGTACTTTGTTGAGGGTTTTAGTATCTAGGTTCATTAGAGAAATTGGTCTGTAATTTTGTTTCCTTTTGGTATCTTTGTTTGGTTTTGGTATTAGGGTAATGTTAGCATTGTAGAATGAGTTAGGCAATATTCCTTCTACTTCTATTTTTTGGAAGAGCTTAAGCAGAATTGGTGTTAGCTCTTTCTGGAATGTTTGGTAGAATTCAGCTGTGAAGCCATCTGTTCCTGGGCTCTTCTTAGTTGGGACACTTTTGATGACTGACTCTATTTCTTTACTTGTAATTGGACTGTTGAGTTCATCAATTTCTTCTTTCATCAATGTAGGCTGTTTGTGAGTTTCTAGAAACTTGTCCATTTCCTCTAAATTATCATTCTTGTTGGCATATAATTTTTCAAAGTATCCTCTTATGATACTCTTTATTTCTGTGCGGTCAGTAGTGATATCCCCTTGTTCATTCCTTATTTTGTGTATTTGAATCTTTTCTTTGTTAGTCTGGCTAAGGGTTTGTCAATTTTATTGATATTTTTGAAGAACCAGATTTTGGTTTTGTTTATTGTTTCTAGTGCTTTCTTATTCTCTATTTCATTTAGTTCTGCTTGAATCTTTGTTATTTCCTTCTTTCTACTTCCTTTGGGTTTAGTTTGTTGTTGTTTTTCCAATTCCCCCAAATGTGCAATTAGGTCTTCAACTTTAGCTCTTTCTGCTTTTTTAATATATGAATTTATGGCTATGAACTTCCCTCTCAGGACTGCTATCACTGCATCCCATAGGTTTTGATGTGTTGTGTTGTCATTTTCATTAGTTTCAAGGTAGTTGCTGATTTCTTTTGAGATTTCCTCCTTTACCCACTGTTTGTCTAAGAGTGTGCTGTTTAACTTCCATATACTTGTGCCTAACCTGTTTCTCTGGCCCTTAATGATTTCCAATTTCATTCTGTTGTGGTCAGAGAAATTACTTTGTATAATCTCAATCTTTCTAAATTCATTGAGAGTTGTTCTGTGGTATAGCATGTGGTCTATCTTGGAGTATGTTCCATGTGCACTCGAGAAGAATGCAAATCCTGCTGTATTTGGGTTTAGTGTTCTGTATATGTCTATTAAGTCCAGGTCCTCTAATGTATTGTTGAGAGCCTTTGTTTCTTTAGTGATTCTCTGTCTAGATGTTCTGTCTAATGATGATAATGGTGTGTTAAAGTCCCCTGCTATAATTGTAGAGGTGTTTATTTCTCCACTTAGTTTTTCCAGGGTTTGCCTCATGTATTTTGAGGCACCCCGATTAGGTGCATAAATGTTTATGATTGTTCTCTCTTCTTGAGAGATTACCCCTTTTACTAATATATATTGTCCATCTTTGTCTCTTATGATAGTTTTGCATTTAAAGTCTATTTTGTCTAATATTAGAATAGCTACTCCTGCCCTATTTTGGCTATTGTTAGCTTGTAAAATGGTTTTCCGGCCATTCGCTTTCAGCCTCCTTGAACCCTGGGATGAAGGTGGGTTTCTTGTAGGCAGCATATATATGGATCATATTTCCTTATCCATTCTGCCAATCTGTGTCTCTTGATAGGTGAATTTAGTCCATTTACATTCAGTGTTATTACTCGTAATGAATTTCTTACTTCAGGCATTTTTCTTTCGGTTAATGTATGTCATATATTGTTTTGTTTTTGTTTTTTGTCTTTTTAGTTGCTTTTAAACTCTCCTCCAATGCTCTCTCCCTTGTTTTTTCCTTTCAACTTGTAGAACTTCCTTTAGTGTTTCTTGAAGTGCAGGTTTCTTATTGACATACACTCTTAATGTCTGTTTATCTGTGAATATTTTAACCTCCCCATCATTTTTGAATGCCAGTTTTGCTAGGTAGAGAATTCGTGGCTGGAAGTTTTTTTCTTTTAGTATTTTGACTATGTCATAACATTGTCTTCTTGCCTCCATGGTTTCAGCTGAGAAATCAGCACTTAATCTTATTGTGCTTCCCTTGTATGTGACGGTTCTCTTTTCTCTTGCTGCCTTGAGTATTTTCTCTTTGTCTTGAGGATTGGACATTTTGACAAGTATATGTCTTGGAGTTGGCCTGTTGGGATTTATACTGTTAGGGGTGTGCTTTGCTTCCTGGATCTGCACATCCATCTCTCTCAATAGGGTTGGGAAGTTTTCAGCCATTATTTCCTTCAGCACTTCTTCTGTTCCCTTTCCCTACTCTTCTCCTTCTGGGATGTCCCTAAAGTGTATGTTTGAGCTTTCTGTGTTGTCAGTTAATTCCCTCATTCCCTGCTGGATTTTTTCTGTTTTTTTGTCTATTTGTTTTACTATCTGTTTGATTTCAGATTTATTGTCTTCCACATCACTAATTTTTTCTTCTGCCTGTTCAAATCTGCTGGTATGTGAATTCAGCGTCTTTTTGATTTCTTGGATTGTGCCATTGGTCACCATCATATCCATTATGTTTTTGGGAATGTTTACAATTTCTTCAGTATGTTCTCCCAGTGTCTTCTTTATATTCTTACTCTCTCCCTTCATTTCTTTAATTTGGTCAATGATATTTGTTTGGAAAGCTTTGATTAGTTGTTTAATGTTCTGCATCACTTCCTAGTTTTTAGTTTGTTCATTGGATTGTTCCATGTTTTCCTGTTTCTCAGTGTGGTTTGTAATTTTTTTTTGCCCTTTAGTCATCATTTTATCTTGATGATAATTCAGTTGATTAGCTTCTCTCTCTGCTCTAGAATTTTGTTTAGCTGGTGATTCTGCGTGTTTGTTAAGTTTTCTCTTTGATACTTTTTCTTCTTATTTTATTTCCTTGCTTCTTTCTATGTTCCCTTGAAGGCAAAAGATTAGGCCCAGAGGAATTGAAAGATGTGAGAAAGGAAGAAGGATAATAGCAATATTGATAAACATTAGAAGAGGGGCCAAATAAGATAATGAAATGAATATTTATCTCATGTAGGCAGTGTAGAGTAATAGGGAAAAAAGTGGAGTATCTACAATGGACTGGGAAACCAAATAGAGGAATATATACATAATGATTAATAAGGCTAGAATTATGAGGAGGGAGAGAAAGAGTGAAGAAAGGGCTGAAAGGAAAGAGTTAATGTTAATTTTTAAAAAAAGAAGAAAACAAAGTAGAGGGAATAGAAATTGACACCCTTGAGTTGTGGGCATATGGAAAAATGTGGTATTTAATAGCCACAACAGAAAGCAGAAGGCAGAAAGATGAAGGAAAGATAAGAGATAGTTTGGAATATCAAATTAATATAGAGAGATAATGGGAAATTACTGAAGAAGAAGCACAGCAACAAAGAGACAAGCTAGTAGCACCTAATTTTACAAAAAAGTGAAAGAAAAAGAAAGGGGGGAGGAAAGAGGAAAGAAAAGCAAGAGACAACAAATAAACAGAGAAAAACCAAACAACCACACAGGCAAGCAGTCAAACAAAGCTAAGGGGGATCAATATTACACTTGGCTCCCCATGGATTCTCTCAGCCTGCTTGTATTTCTCAATCAATTTCCCCGCAGGGTTCTATATGCAGGTCTTGAAGCAGCTTTTAGCTATTAAACTAAATTAAAAAGAATTTATTTTTAATTTATTAAAGTGACCATCTTATTATTTTTTGCGTGTGTGAAATACAGGACCAAAAATAAGTCCTCCTCTAGACCACCCCCCTCACAGAGGGGACCCTAACTGGTCTCGTGGAAACTAATCAAGCTCTTCCCAATTTCTGGTTTCCCCAAGGAAGCTAAAATTCTGATGTTTGTCAGTGAAGAACGCTGAAAATGCCTGACTCCGCCCTTCTGGATCAGAGCCCCAGCGTCACTGCGCTGCTGGTAAATCAGGTTTCCTCAGCAGATTCGCCTCTCCCCTGAGCCTGGCGCTGCTTCAAGCCAGCTTATCTGCTCCCCAAAGTTATGAGGGAGTCCAGGCTGCCAAATTGATGGCAAAAAAATCCCCTCTCTGCCTTCTGTCAGAACCCTCCCTCTCTAAGAGAGTGCTCCCTCTCCCTGGCTCTGTGGGGCCCAGGGCTTATCCCTAGGCAGGTAGTCAAATCAACTCCCTCAGCAGATTCACCACCCCCCTCCGCTGGGTACCGATTCACTGCAGCTGTTTTGTTCGCCTAAGCTGCAAGGGGCTCCAGGCAGCCAAGTCTCCAGAAAATAAACTCTCTTGCCCCTTTGCCAGAGACCCCCTTCAGAGAATGCCCCCTCCCACCGGTCCCTGTCACACAATTACCGGACCCGAGTCGCATTTCCAATGGGCTTTTTTTTTTTTTCCTAACGATGGAGGTCAGCCAACTGTGTTAACTACTACAGGCAGGCTTAAATCTCACTAATCTCTACCGTTCAGTCCACACCGTTGATATGCGCAGATAGATGTCCCAAGCTTCTCACTCCACACGCCCACAGCACAGAACCCCAGGCAGTACCCCATCCACAATCCGCCGTGTTCTGGGAGCTCTCCGCAAGCCTGTTGCTTCAGTTTTGTGTATAAATTCTAAGAAAACTTTACCTAAGTCAAGATCCTGAGGATGTTTTTTATGTTTTCTTCTAGGAATTTGAGAACACTAGCTCTTATATTTATGTATTTGATCAATTTTGACTTCATTTTTGTATATAGACTGAGGTAGTGGCCCTCCTTCAGTTTTTTTCCAGTTCACTCAGCCTCATTTCCTGAAGATACTATTCTTCCCAATTGATTTGTCAAAAAATCAGTAGGCCATAAATGTGAAGTTTGGTTTCTGAACTCTCAATTTGATTCCAGTGGTCTACATAACTGTCCTAGTGCCAGGCTTATGCTGTTTTGATTTCTGTGGGTTTTTTAATTTTTCTAAGATTTTTATTCCTTTATTTACTCCACTACCCCCATTGTTTGTGCTGACTGTCAGCTCTCTGTCTCTTCATTGTATGCTCTCTATGTCTGCTCATCTTCTTTTAATAGTAGACACTGGGAACCAAACCTGGGACCTCCATTGTGGGAGTGAGGCACACAATCACTTGAACCACCTTTACTCCCTGCTTGGTGTGTCTCTCATTGTGTTTCCTCATTGTGTCTCCTCATTGTGTCATCTTGTGTAAGTTTGCCATGTAATCCCATCTCATCAAATCACTGTCTTGTTCATCTTTAAGAGGTGCAGGGAGGGAAGTGGATGTGGCTCAAATGGCTGGGCTCCTGTTTACCATATGGGATACACCAGGTTTGACTCTGAGGGTCTCCTGGTGAAGGTAAGTTGGCCTGCATGGTGCAGTGAGCTGATGGCCTGCACAGCATGGTGAGCTGGTGCAGCAGGATGACACAACAAAGGGAGACAAGCAGACACAGAAAAATGCACAGCAAATGGACACAGCAAGCACAATGAGCAAGGGAGGATAAATAAATAAACAAGAATAAATCTTAAAAAAAATAAAGAGGCACAGGGAACTGAATCTGGGACCTCCCATGTGGTTGGCAGGCATACAACTGCTTGAGTCACATTTGTAATAAGTTTTAAGATCAGGTCATGTGAGTTCTCCAACTTCATTCTTCTTTTTAAATACGGTTTTAGCTATTCAGGGTCATCTCCCTATTCATATAAATTGGAAGATTCAATTTTCCATTTCTGCAAACACAGTTGTTCAAATTTTGCTTTGGACTGCATTGAATCTATAATTTGTTTTGGGTAGGGTTGACATCTTAACAATACTTAGTCTTCCAAAACATGAACACAGAAGGTCCTTCCATTTCTTTAGGTTAACTTTGACTTCTTTTATGAAAATTTTGTAGTTTTCTGTATACAAGGCTTTTACATTCTTGGAGAGATTTATTTCTAGATATGTGATTCTTTTAGTTGCTCTTCTAAATGAAATTTATTTCTTGGTAAGTAATCAATGTCTTAATCTCTGGTAGCGATTGAATTGTGTCTGCAATATATACATATATACACACATATATATATATATATATACATGTTCATATTTGAACATATATATACGTTCAAATCCTGACACTCAGTTCTGTGAATGTGATCGTATTTGGAAATAGAATCTTTGAAGATTTTATTAGCTAAAATGAGGCCAATCTGGATGAGAGTGGGCCTTAATACAATATGACTGGTGTCCCTGTGAGGAGAGGAAACTGAACACCAACAGACAAAGACTTAATTCAAAATACAATTTGGGTTGATATTAATCTCAATTAACTGGGAAACAACATTGAAGAAATGTGTTCAATAGATTTTTAATCTCAAACATGTTCAGCTATTTTATGTGGATAACTGAAGAGCAAATTTATTATATTTTTTTCTAGTTGTTTGCAGTTAAATTTTCTCTCTATTGCATACTCAAAATACCAGGTACCATATGGGTGACAACATCCTGGTGAAAGTTCAGTGGTTGCAGCAGGCAGTCACCTCAAGCAATGTTGGCTCTCCACACCAGAATAACATTTCTCTTAGTGGGACCTCCATTGTGGCAGCCTAGGCAAGTGAATAATGATACCAGTTTACCCCAAGTGATCAGAGGGTAAACTCACCAAGCCACCCCATTAATACATGTGCAGTTACAAACTTCCCCTGTTTTTTTCTGCTTTAATAACACTTAGGACATGAGTGGAAGTGACCCTCACATGGAAAACAGGTCCACCAACTCATATGGCTCTTTGGATGAGGTGGTGATTGCAGTCACTCACTCATCATCACTTCATGGCAAAATCAGGCTCATCAGACTAAAAATTGGCCTAACTGAATATCATAACAACAAATCCCTGGTGCATGTCAACCGTGTTGCATGAGGATTTGTTTCCCTTTGTGGATCTCATTGGACATTGGAGTGTCTCCCTCCAGGACAAGGATTCTGATGAATCAGAATATGAATACCTACGATCAATGTTGATAATGACCTCATGATACCTACTCATCATAGGGTTCCCTAAAATACATTCCTGGAAGACAATTGAATAGGTTCTGCAGTCCTAGTCTTCATAATTGGCTTAGATGTAAATGCTCTAGAACAAATGGTTTACAACTTGTCTTTGACTCTGGAGGAAATAGCTGATACTACTGTCCAAGCAATTCAAAATTAACAAGACTTATTAAATAGATAATCAGATAGCTCCAGATTATCTGATACTAAAACAAAGGGGTGTCTGTGCTATTGACAATACATCATGTTTTGTCTAAATAAATAACTTGAAACTGAACAAAAAGAAAGATACATGCTTAATTGTAATGGCTGCCATCTTAAAAGATGAAATCCCCCTTGAACTCCTCTTTTGCCTTATTTGACTGAGTTAACCCTGGCATCTTGGGTTTTTGGTTGGGAATGCTCCTCCCAGAAAGCCTGATCTTCCTTCTGGTAGTGGTGGTTCTCCTATTGGCCCTGGATAAATGCTGTGTCAAGCTGGTTGAAAGTTTCTGAATGAACCCCTGCTATCCAGATTATTCAGGTAGTACATTGCATCTATCTCTTCCTTCAAATCTGAGGCAGCTACTTGTCTTACTCATGTAGCATGCTGTTGAAAACATATTTCTGGTAGACCAATAAGGGTCAGGGAATGGACTGTTGAGGAAGCAAGCCTCTAATGACTTGGAGTACCTTTCCAGTCTTGCCCAGTAATAGCCCTGGGCAAGGAACAGTACCTTATTCACTGCCTAGAGGCTAGGCATTGACATCATTCATGTTCCAGATTCTTCTTCCTTATAGGGTTATCCTCCCCCTTCCTGGGACCAAAGTGAAATTTGATCTGCTCTGGCATTAACATTATATGGCACCTGTTAAATCCCACTAATACATCTGTTCCCAGTGAGAAGGGATTGTGATTTCCCCACTATGAAACAAGAGGAGTGTGTGCAGGTCATTGCCTTGCATCAACTGTTGGGAGGAACCTGCTAGCCATGGTATAATGACATCTACTATTATACTGGCCCCTTCATCTATCTCTTCTCTATATGAATATAGCATTGCTCCAAACAGTGTTTGTGTGTGATTTGCCTTCTCTCATAATTGCAATACCTGTACCATAGACTGGAAAGAAGTGTTTGGACTCCTATTCTTGGTGGTTGCATACTCATGATCTTTGTCATTATCCACAAAGTAGTGCTTCTCCACTCTGATTGGTACCCAGTGCTTACTTTCTTGACACATATGTTATCACCACCCTATATATTGTTAATAATATAATTTTGAATAAATATCTTCTAAATTAATTGACATGGAAAAATAAAAGTATGTATTTTCTTTCCACATTTTACGTTTCTGATGCTACTCCTGTATTCATGTAGATCAAGCTTCTGACCTATATCATTTTCTTCTCCCTGAAGAACTTTAATCAATATTTTTGCAGGACAAATTTTATGGTGATCAGTTCTCTCAGTTTTTGTTTTAAGAGAAAGGCTTAATTTCTCCTTCACTTTTGAAGGATCACTCCCTAAATATACAGCATTAGGGTAATGATTTTTTTTCTTTCAACATTTAAAATATTTCACTCCACTCCCTTCTTTTTTGTATGGATTAGCACAAGGAGTCTGCTGAAATTTTTATCTTTATTACTGTATAGACAGGTCTTTTTCTCTGGCTTCTTTCAAAGTTTACTCTTTGTGTTTGGTTCTCTGCAAATTGAGACATAGATTTTGTTGTGGTGGTTATTATTTTTTCTCCTTGCACTGCTCTGAGCTTCTTGATACTGTGGTCTGGTGTCTGTCATTAATTTTTTAAAGTTCTTGACTATTATTACATTAAATATTTTCTATTCTTTTCTCTCCGCTTCACACTGATATTCAAATTATGCTTATACTATCTCTTTCAGAACGGTTCCACATTTTTGGATGTTGTCTCCTGGTATTATCACATATTTCCCCTTTACAATTAATTCTTCAGTTTGGGAAAGTCCTATTAATATATTCAAGTTCACTGACTACTTTCTTACTGTGACTAGTCTTCAGATAAAGCCACAATAAGTTTTCTTTATTTCTGTAATGGTGGGTTTTTTCTTATTAATTTTTATTGTGGTAAAATATACACAGTTTGAGATATATATATATGTTTTTTCATATCTTTGAATGAATTTAATAACTAGAAGTGGGTTTGCCAGGCCATGCAGCAAATCTTTATTTAAATTTCTAAGGAATCCCCAAAAATGTTTTTCCAGATTCAATGTACCATTTTACATTCCCACCAACAATGTGCAAGGGTCCTAGTTCTCTGGCTCCTCACTAATAGTTTTAACTTTCCATTTAAATAAACATAGCCATCTTATTGTGTGTGAAGTGATATCTCGTTGTGGCTTTGATATGCTTTTCCCTGATGAATAATGATATTGAGCATATTTCCATGTGTTTATTGATAATTTTATATTTTTTTGGATAAATGCCAATTTAAGATCTTTGTCCTTTTTTAATTAGTTGATTTGTCTTTTTGTTGCTGATATTAAGAATTTCATTCTATATTCTGGATAATAAAACCTTATCAGATACATGATTTGCAACTATTTCTCCCATTTTGTAGGTTATCTTTTCACTTACTTGATAACGTCCTCTAGAGAATAAATTTTTCTTTTGATGAAGTACATTTTATTTATTTTTCCTTTTGTTGATCCTGTTTGGCTTCATATATAAGAATTTACTACGACATCTAAAGTCATTAGGTTTTTCCCCTTTGTTTTCTTCTAAATGTTTTGTGGTTTTAGCTTTTATGATTGGTTATTTGATCAAATTTGAGTTAATTTTTGTATGCGTTGTGAGGTATAGTTTCAAATTAATTCTTGCATGTGGATATCCAGTTTTCAAAGCATCAAATACTGAAGAAAATGTTCTTTCCTGCTTGTGTGATCTTAGCACTCTTGTAGAAAGGAAATTGACCACTGATATGTGATCTAATCCATTAATGTATAGGTCTGTATTTTTGCCAATACCATCCTGCTTTTATAAGTGTGGCTTTGCTGTAATTTTGAAATTGAGAGGTGTGATTTGGGGTCCTTTTTGATTCTATATGAAATTGAGGATTGGCTTTTCCATTTCTTTTAAGAAACAGAAGGAAAAAAAAAACCAACTGAGCTTTTGATAGGAATTGCATTGAATATGTAGATTGTTTTCAGTACTACTGACATCTTAACAATATTAAGTATTTTAATGCATGATTATGGGTTATGTATTTAATATTTCCCCCCTGAGATGGCACCCTTGTCTATTTGCTCATTGTTTTTGCTCATTGTTTTTGCTCATTATTGCTCATTGTGCTTGCTCATTGTCTTGCTCATTGATTTTGCCCATTGTCTCTTCTTTGTTTTTCCTCAATGTCTGCTCATTTTTACACCTGTCTTCCCATTGTCTGCTGTTGTTTTGTCTTCTTTAGAAAGCATGGGGTACTGAACCCAGGAACTTCCATGTGGGAGGCAGGTGCTCAAATGCGTGAGCCATATCTGCTTCTTGTGTATTTAATTTTGATTCCTTTTTTTAAATTATTGTTCATAAAAATAAAAATCAAGATTTTTCACAGTACATACCAATATTTCTAAAATGATATACAAATATATATGCATATATGTGTATTTTCTTACATAAATGTTATTTTATATATATATATATTTTAAAGGTGCTTAGATTATCTAATTATTACTCAGAAATTACAAGGATTCCCATGTTCCCCACCTCCCACACCTCCCACAACATCTCACACCAACATCCTTCATCAGTGTGGAACATCACCCATAATGGATATACACATCCTGGGGCTTTGCCACCAAGCATAGACCGCATTTCACATCATAGACCACCCTCTCTCCCACACAGTTCTGCGTGGTATATGCTGATGTAAAATGGCCTACATCTGTTGCCACAATGCCACTCATGACAACCCCCAAGTCCCAAAAA
>JAQZBX010001758.1:54671-79248 GCA_029593785.1 Cabassous unicinctus | reverse complement strand
CAAATGTGTAAATGTGAAGTAAATGTGGAGTAAATATGAAAGCTGAGAAAAAAAAAAAACACTGAAAAGTAAACACAGATGGATAAATATATACATTTCTAAATTAAATGTACTGGATACATATAAATTTTTTTTTGAATCAAACAATATGTTACACAATATATTTGGTTCATAGTAACGCAATCATACAGTATTTGTCCTTTGGTGTCTGGCTTGCTTCGCTCAACATGACGTCCTCCAGGTTCATCCATGTTGTCATATGCTTTACGACTTCGTTTCTTCTTACAGCTCCATAATATTCCATCGTGTGAATAGACCACAGTTTGTTTATCCATTCGTCCGCTGATGGACACCTGGGTTGTTTCCAACTTCCGGCAATGGTGAATAATGTTGCCATGAACATCAGTGTGCAGATGTCTCTTCGTGTCACTGCTCTCAGTTCTTCTGGGTATATACCCAGTAGTGGTATTGTCGGGTCATGTGGCAAGTCTATATTCAACTTCTTTAGGAACTTCCAAACAGTCTTCCACAGTGGCTGTACCATTCTGCATTCCCACCAACAGTGAATAAGTGTTCCTATGTCGCCACACCCTCTCTAACACTTGTAGTTCTCTGTCTTTTTAACAGTGGCCATTCTGATAGGTGTGAAATGATATCTCATTGTAGTTTTGATTTGCATTTCCCTAATCATGAGTGATGTTGAGCATTTCTTCATGTTTTTTTTGCCATTTGTATTTCTTCTTTAGACAAATGTCTATTCAAGTCTTTTGTCCATTTTTAAATTTGGTCATTTGTCTTTTTATTGTTGAGTTGTAACATCTCTTTATATATCCTGGATATTAAACCCTTATCAGATATATCATTTCCAAATATTTTTTCCCATTGAGTTGGCTGCCTTTTCATCCTTTTGACAAAGTCCTGTGAGGTGCAAAAGTGTTTAATTTTGAGGAGGTCCCATTTATCTATTTTTCCTTTTGTTGCACATGCTTTGTATGTAAGGTCCAAGAAACCAAAACCTATTACAAGGTCTTGAAGATGTTTCCCTAATTTTCTTCTAGTAGTTTTATGGTCCTGACTTTTATATTAAATCTTTGATCCACTGTGAGTTGACTTTTATATAGGGGCTGACATAGGGGTCCTCTTTCATTCTTTTGGTTATAGATATCCAGTTGTCCCATTTGTTGAAAAGACTGTTTTTTCCCATTAGCATGGACTTGGTAGGTTTGTCAAAAACCAGTTGACTGTATTGGTGAGGGTTTATTTCTGGGTTCTCATTTCTATTCCACTGATCTATGTGTCTGTCTTTATGCCAGTACCGTGCAGTTTTGACCACTGTAGCTTTGTAATATGTTTCAAGGTCAGGCAGTGAAATTCTTCCCATGTTGCTTTTCTTTTTTAGAATGCTTTTGGCTATTCAGGTGCACTTACCTTTCCAGATGAATTTGGTAATTGCCTTCTCTAATTCTGTAAAGTAAGCTGTTGGGATTTTGATTGGTATTGCATTGAATCTATAAATCAGTTTGGGTAAGATTGACATCTTCACGATATTTATTCTTCCAGTCCATGAACACCGAATGTCTTTCCATTTGTTTAGGTCTTTTAAAATTTCTTTTAGCATTGTTTTGTAGTTTCTGCATATAGGTCCTGTACTTCTTTGGTTAAATTAACTCCTAGGTATTTGAGTCTTTTTGTTGTTATTGAAAATGGAATTTTCCCCTGATTTCCTCCTCAGGTTGTTCAGTACTAGTGTACAAAAACATTACTGATTTTTGTGTGTTGATCTTGTATCCTGCCACTTTGCTGAACTCATTTATTAGCTCAAGTAGCTTTGTCATGGATACTTCAGGATTTTCTAAGTACAGGATCATGTCATCTGCAAACAGTGAGAGTTTTACTTCCTCTTTTCCTATTTGGATGCCTTTAATTTTTTTTTTCTTGTCTAATTGCCCTAGCTAGAACTTCTAGTACAATCTTGAATAACAATGGTGACAGTGGGCATCCTTGTCTTGTTCCTGATCTTAGAGGGAAAGCTTTCAACCTTTCCCCATGGAGTACTATGTTGGCTGTGGGTCTTTCATATATTCCTTTTATCATATTGAGGAATTTTCCTTTTATTCCTATCTTTTGAAGAGTTTTTATCAAAAAAGGATGCTGGATTTTGTGGAATGCCTTTTCTGCATCGACTGAGATGATCATGTGTTTTTTTTCCTTCAATTTGTTAATGTGGTGTATTACATTGAAAGATTTTCTCATGTTGAACCAGGCTTACAAACAGGAATAAATCCCACTTGGTTCTGATGTATAAGTCTTTTGATATGCTGTTGGATTAAATTTGCAAGTACTTTTTTGAGAATTTTTGCATCTATGTTCACTAGAGCAGAGGTATTGGCCTGTAATTTTCTTTTCTTGTAGAATCTCTATCCGGCTTGATATTAGGGTGATGTTGGCTTCAAAAAACGTGTTGGGTAATTTTCCCTCCTCTTCAATTTTTCTGTAAGAGTTTAAACAGGATTGCTGTTAATTCTTTTCAAAATGCTTGGTAGAATTCACCTGTGAAGCCATCTGCTCCTGTACTTTTCTTTGCTGGGAGATTTTTGATGACAGATTCAATCTCCTTAAGTGTGAATGGTTTGTTAAGTTCTTGTATTTCTTGTAGCATCAGTGTAGGTTGGTTGTGCGTTTCTAGAAATTTGTCTATTTCATCTAGGTTGTCTAGTTTGCTGGCATATAGTTTCTCATAATATCCTCTTATGATTCTTTTTATTTCTGTGGGGTCATTTGTAACTTCCCCCTTTCATTTCTGATTGTATTTATTTGCATCTTCTCTTTTTCTTTGTTTGTCTAGCTAGGAGTTTGTCAATTTTATTGATCTTCTCAAAGAACCAGCTTTTGTTGATTTTCTCTGTTGTTTTTCTGCCCTCATTTTCATTATTTCTGCTCTAATCTTTATTATTTCTTTCTTTCTGCTTGCTTTGGGATTGGTTTGCTGTTCTTTTTCTAGTTTCTCTAGTTCAGTTAAATCTTTGAGTTTAGCTCTTTCTTGTTTTTTAATATAGGCATTTAGGGCTATAAATTTCCCTCTCAAGACTGCCCTCGCTGTATCCCATAAGTTTTGACATGTTGTGTTCTCTTTTTCATTTGTCTCAATGTATTTACTGATTTCACTTGCAATTTCTTCTTTGACCCACCGATTATTTAGGAGTGTGTTGTTCAGTCTCCACACATTTGCAAATTTACTTTTTTCTTGTCTATTATTGATTACTAGTTTCATTCCATTATGATCTGAGAAGGTACTTTGTATAATTTCAATCTTTTTATATTTATTGAGAGCTGCATTGTGACCTAACATGTTGTCTATCCTGGAGAAAGATCCATGGGTACTTGAGAAGAATGTATAACCCGCTGAGTTTGGATGCAGTGTTCTGTGTACGTCTGCTAGGTCTAAGTTGTTTATCATATTGTTCAAGTTCTCTGTTTCCTTGTTGATCTTCTGTCTAGTTCTATCTAATGATGTGAGTGGGGTGTTGAAATCTCCAACAATTATTGTATTAATGTCTATTTCTCCCTTCAGTTTTGCCAGAGTTTTTCTCATATATTTTGGGGCACCCTGGTTAGGTGCACAGATATTTGTGACTGTTATATCTTCCTGGCAGATCATCCCTTTTATTAATATATAATGGCCTTCTGTATCTCTTACAACTTTTTTGCATTTAAAGTCTGTTTTGTCTGATTTTAGTATAGCTACCCCTGCTCTTTTTTGGTTACTATACAGGTGGAGTATCTTTTTCCAACCTTTCACTTTCAGCTGGTTTGTATCCCTGGGTCTAAGGTAAGTTTCTTGTAAGCAGCATATGGATGGCTCATGTTTTTTATCCATTCTGTCATCCTGTGTTTTTGATTGGGGAGTTTAATCCATTCACATTCAGTGATATTACTGTAAATGCACTATTTACTTCCTCCATATTATTCTTTGGTTTTCATGTGTCATATCTTATTTTTGTCTGTCTTTTTACTTTTTTGGTTATCCTTTCTGCTATTCTTTCTTCTATACTTTTCTCCAAGCCTCTCTGTCCTATATTTTTCTTTCAGGTTCTAAGGCTTCCTTTAATATTTCCTGCAAAGGTGGATTCTTTTTTGCAAACTCTCTTAGTTTCTGTTTGTTTGTGAATATTTTATACTCACCTTCATATTTGAAGGACAGTTTTGCTGGATAAAGAATTCTCGGCTGGCAGCTTTTCTCTTTCAGTTTTCCAATTGTATCATACCACTGTCTTCTTGCCTCCATGGTTTCTGATGAGAAATCTGCACTAAGTCTTACTGGACGTCCCTTGTACGTGATCATTTGCTTATCTCTTGCTGCTCTGAGTATTTTCTCTTTATCTTTGACATTTGACATTCTGAGTAGTATGTGTCTTGGTGTAGGTGTATTTGGATTTATTCTGATTGGGGTACGGTGTGCTTCTTGGACATGTCAGTTCATTTCTTTTGTGAGAGCTGGGAAATTTTCAGCTACTATTTCCTAAAATACTCTTTCTGCCTTTTTTCCCTACTCTTTTCCTTCTGGAACTCCCATGATACGTATGTTGTTGTGTTTCCTGTTGTCATTCAACTCTCTGAGCCCCTGCTCAATTTTGTCCATTCTTTTCTGTCTCTGTTCTTTTTTGTCTTCAATTTTATCTGTTCTGTCTTTGGTATCATTTATTCTTTCTTCTATCATTTCGAATCTGCTGTTGTATGCCTCTAATGTGTTTTTGATCTCACCTATTGTGTCTTTCTGTTACTTTTCTGTTCAGGATTTCAAATTCTTTTTTGTGTTCGCTCAATGTCTTCTTCTTTTAAATTTTTTTTCTTCTTTTTTTTTTTTCTGTTTATTTTTTTTATTTTCAATGTCTTCTTGATGTCATTTATCTCTTTAGCCATATTGTCTTTCAACTCATTAATTTGATTTTGGAAATTTGTGCTCAACTCATTAATTAGTTCTCTCAAATTCTGCATCTCTTCTGGGACTTTGATGTATTCCTTTTCTTGGGCCATGTCTTCTATTTTCTTAGCATGGCTCATAATTTTTTGCTGGTGTTTAGGCATCTGATTAGGATGCAGTTTACTCAGATGCTCAATCTCTTTCTCATTTGTAGGGATTTGGTGGCAGGAGGCTGTGAGTTACCACAGCTCTTTGGTTTTTGGCTTGACCTGGATTGTTAGGATTGTCCTGCTGGTTGCTCGAAACTGGGCACTGGACCCAGTAATTGGTTGTAGATTGGCTTCCTACGGCCTTGGGCAGGGAGGCTATAGAGGCCAGAAAAAGCCTCTCCTACTTATTTTTAATTTTCTTGTGTGCACTTCCATGGTCTGGCAGGAGATGGCGCTCTTTGGCAGCTCTCAATTCAATGCCTGGTCGGAGTGTATTTTTTGCAACACAGTCCAGATCAATGTGACAGAGCTTCCTGTCTGGAGGCTAGGAGCCTTGTAATTCAAACTTTCTCTGAGACAGTTCTCCAGCCTTCTCTGGCAGCCCCCTCCCTTTTCCAGGCTAGGAAATATTTCCACTCCCCTCTGAGTACTCAACAATCAGTCCCTGTTAGTAGAGGAGATTGGGAGGATTGTATATCTTTAGCCCCTTGCAGGCTCCAAGGCAAACAATGGCACAGCCCCACCCGGCCTGGAAGGGCTCTTGGGACACTGCAGACCAAATTTGTCAGTCAAAACCTGAGTCAGCCTTAGGCTGTGTCCCTCTCTCTCCCCTTTCCTGGGGTGGTAGATCCCTGGAGCCCCCTTTGTCTGTAGTCGCAGGCCCAGAGGCCCCAGAATTCTAGAGTCTTTAGCGCGGGGGAGGGTGCCAGCAGCAGCAGCCGCTGCTGGTTCCAACTCACGGTTCTGTCATCGCGATTTCCCTCTTTTGTCCCTCTCTTCTCTGGGTGGTGTGCATCCTTCACCTGCTGTCCTAAACCCTAGAAGATCTTTTTCGGGGCTGTTTCAGCCTGTCCTCTAGCTATTTTTCTCTCTATGCTTTTATATACTGAATTTGTTTTCATTTATTCTCTTGAGAGAAAGAAGTTTCTCTGGGATTTGTGGGGCTACACTAAACCAGCCTAGAGAAGCACAAGGATAATGAACAGGATGTAACAGGCAGCTGGCAAGTTCACTGGGTCCATGGAAATTTCTTCTCAGCCATCACACCTGATCAGGTTACATACCGGCAACAGCAGCTTGTGTCAGCAGAGTTGGGTGGTTAAAATAATCAGGAGAAGCGTGGGTTTGGTAACCATTTGTATCACTCCTGGTCACTGAGAGTCTGGTAAAAAAGTCTCATGCTTTGAGAATCATACAGCTGCTGATGTGGGAAGTTCACCAACAAAGGTGACAAGCCCATTGGGTTGCCTATCTTAGGGGTGTGCAGGAATTTTCTGGTATAGTAGCCCTCCTCCTAGCAGACTTGCTGGCCCTCATTCTAGCTGGACATCATCAGTTGGATGGTCTTTACTTGTTAGACTTGGTTTGATCATGAGACCAGCATCTCTCCACGTGTTCAAGGGAGAGGATATATCTCTTGACTTTGCCTGACCAGTGTCGTCTTTCTTCTGATAAGAACACCCTGGCTTTCCTTTGCATGTCTACACCACGTCCACCATAGGCTGGTCAACAGACCTTCTTGCAGGAATCTGGATTTTGAATGCGGGGAAAATGGCAGGAATGGATGCACTGTGCCCACCCAAAACCTGTCCATGGGTTTTGCTCCCGAGAGCCCTGCTCCAAGACCTGGTTTTAAGCCCTTCTTCAGCTTTGGGAGCTTTCCCACATTCTTTCTGTATGCTCCTAGCTTTTGGTATGTTTTCGGATCTGGTTTCAGAACCTTGACGCACACGTTTCTTGAGTACAGCATTTTGCTGTAATTGAAGGGAAGGCCTGATGTCCTTTAGAGGGTGGCAATGTCCAGAGAAGCTCCTTTGCGCTTCCACGCCAGCAGCGAGGGCTGCAGGCCGCTTTGGGAGGCTCAGGGAGGCAGGAGTTTCATTGCATCTATGTCATTAGATTATCGGGTGGTCTCCTTGCCTCCCACATGTGTTTAACTTCTATTCACTAGGAGTAAGAGACTGGCTGAGTTTACTTTTCTAGTGGAGGTGTTGGGTTTCCTTGCAGAGCAGGGACCCATCGAGTCTGCGGCTGGGAGCATCAGTCTCTGGAGAAGCCCCTGGCAGGATAGGCTCCAAGATCAAAATTCTCCTGGAAAACAGCACACACGGCCGCATTCTTATAGGCTCTGAAATGCAGAGACAGAGCAATGTGCCAGGGCAGGACGTACAGCTGTGAACCTGTGCAGCTCTGTCCCACCCAGTGCTCCCTGATGTGACCAAAAGTTGCTGTGGACCATGCTCTGGGAAAAGCTGCTGCGATCAGCCGGGCCAGCTGCCGGCGGGGGCTAGAGTGGGACTTGCAGGCTGCAGGTCTGCAGAGTGGCCTGGCATTCAGGAGCAGGATGTGGGGCATCAGCCTTAGGGGCACCACGACACCCCCCACCCCCATCCTGAGTGAGCAGACGGCACCTGACAACGGACGTCAACGTTGTTGAGCATCACCGTTAGGGCTGGACCCCGCAGCATTGGCCTCGGCTGACGTGCAGGCTGACAGATTTCACTTGAAAACCCTTTCTTTGGCATTTTAAGCTGCTCTCTAAGACCATGTCAGGGAGGGTCCCAAGTAGCACTGGGGACTGGGCCATGTTTGCCTCTCCCCTCCCCCACTCTGCCTCTTCAGGTGCTGGCACCTGCTAATTATCCTAATTCCTCCAGTGTTAAAGCCTATCTCAGATAAGGACACAAGAAGTGCTGCGTGGGTTAAAGCTTTCCCCTCTCAGGGCCATGTCTTTGGCTCGCCAGAGAAATCCTATGTGTCGTTCCTTCCTTGACACAAATGGGCCTTCCCCTCATTAATCCCGTTAGCATAGACGTACAGATACACAGCCAGAATGCCACCTTCCTTGGAGTAAGAGAAGAGCTGACTTTTTAACATCCCCCCAACCCCTCAGCCCCAGGAGAACAATGAGGAGTGCCACGGGAAATCCTAGGCACTGGGAACAAATGTACAAAGACAACCCTCTGACCCTCCAAGACATTGAGGGAGCTCAGCCTTCAGAGGGCAATGCCTCTGAAAAAGGCCAGGCACCCAGGACCACAGCAGGACTTTAGGTGGTCAGAAATAACAAGTTTCCATGGCCATGGCCCTTATAGGCCTCTCCCAGAAGGTTTATGGATCTAGCCTGTGCAGGGTCTTTCTAGAAATGCTCAGTGGTTTCTTAGTGAGGAAAAGATGCAAAATGCTGCTATAAGGGATGAGCCTAGTTTATCTACAAAATTAATAATAATGCCGGGCTATTTCCAGAGCACACACATTACTCAAGAAAGAGTTATCCTGTCTTGGTATGAAGGGGTCCGGGCCACAGCTTTTAATTGTTCTAATTGTCTGAATGATGTATAATGTTTCCTCATTGTTATCCTCATGTTTCTGCTTTGGGGTTCAGGGAAAAAGTGCCAGAGATGAGGATAAATGGTGGGATGGTACTTTTTTTCAGAGTAGGATGTGACCGACTGGGGTAAGCCAGTCTAAACAGTAAATGTGAGGTGCACGAAGCCCATGGGTGAGCTGGGACCCTCCAGGAGCAGGGGTGAGTCTGCAGGGTCTAGAACAACCCTGGGTGGGAGTCCCCAGCCCCAGAGACTGGCCTTTCTTCTTGTTTTACAGAGCTCTTTCTTATCTTGTCCAGTGCTCACTGAAACTCTGTGAGGTAGGTAGGGCAGGGCATATATTAAGAGGCCAATGTCAAGTCCTTTGGGAACATGGTGACATACGGTATCACAACTAAAAAGAAATGAATGAGTAAATAAATAGATGTTATAAAAAAATGGTATTGCTAGTTTCTTCATTTTATGGATGCACAAATTACTGCTTGGAGAGACAAGCGACCACTATGGGCCCCCTAACAGTAACTGTGGAGGTACATTTCTAGGTTCTCAATTCTATGCCATTGGTCTATAAGTATTTCCTTATGCCATTACCACACTGTCTGATTACTCTTGCTTTAAGTAAATTTTGAAATTGGGAAATATGAGTCCTCCAACCTTATTCTGCTTTTTCAAGTTTGATTTGGGAATTCTTGGTCCCTTGAATTTCCATATGAATTTTAGGGTCAGCTTGTCCACTTTTGCAATAAAGGCAACTGGAATTTTGATAGTGATTTTAGTGAGTTTATGGATGAATTTGGGGAGTATTGCCATCTGAACCACATTAAGTCTTCCAGTTCATGAACATGGGATGTCTTTCCATTTATTTAGATATTTAATTTCTCCCAAAAATGTTTTGTCATTTTCAGAGCATAAGTTTTGTACTTCTTTTGTTATTTTATTCCTAAGTATTTTATTCTTTTTGATGTTATTATAAGTTGACCTGGTTTCTTAGTTTCACTTTTGGTTTGTTCATTAATATTGTAAAGAATATAACTGATTTTGTATATTGATCTTTTATCCTGAAAACTGCTAAACTTGTTGATTAGTTCTAATAGTTTTTTAGTGCATTCCTTTGGATTTCCTGTATACAAGATCATGTTAACTAAGAATAGAGATAGTTTTACTTCTTCCTTTCCAATCTGGATGTCTTTTATTTCTTTTTTTTTTTTTTTTGCCTAATTGAGCTGGCTAGAACCTCTAGTACAATGCTGACTAGAAGTAGCAAGAGAAGATATTCCTGATCTTAGGGGAAAGCATTCAATATTTCACCATTAAGTATGATGTTAACTCTGGGTTTTTCATAGATGCCCTTTATCAGATTGAGAAAGTTCTCTTCTATTTCTAGTTTGAGTTTTTTTTGTTTGTTTGTTTGTTTTTAAATCAGGAACCATTATTGGATTTTGTCAAATGTTTTTTCAGTATCTATTGAATTAAAAATGTTTTTAAAATTATATTGATATGGTGTATTATATTAACTGATTTTTGGATGATAAACCAACTTTGCATTCCTGGGATAAGTTCCTCTTGGTCATAGTGTATAATCCTTTGTATATGCTGCTGGATTCAGTTTGCTACTATTTTGTTGAGGATTTTTTTGCATCTATATTCATAAATATTGATCTATAGAGTTATTTTCTAATGTCTTCTTTGTCTGTTTTTGGTATCTGGATGATATTGGCCTCTTAGAGAGACTTGGGAAGTTTCCTTCTTTATTTTTTGGAAGAGTTTGTGAAGAATTGGCATTGATTCCTCTTCTATTAACTAGTAAAGTCATCAAAGCCTGTACTTTTTTGTGAGAAGTGTGTTTTATTATTAATTCTATCACTTTACTTGATACAAGTTTGTTCAGATATTCTACTTCTGCTTGACTCAGTTTCAGGAATTTGCTAGGAATTTGTCCACATCATGTAAGTTATCTAACTTATTTGCATACAGTTGTTCATAGCTTTCTTTTACAATCCTTTTTCTCTATAGTCAATAGTAATGGTTCTTTCCCCCTAATTTTATTAACTTGGGTTTTCTCTTTTTTTCTTTTGGTTAATCTCACTAAAGATTTGCCAATGTAGTTTATCTCTTGAAAGAACCAACTTTTGGTTTTGTTGATTTTTTCTATTGTTTTTTCTATTCTCTCTCTCATTAATCTCTACTTCAATCTTTATTATTTTCTTCCTTTGTCTTGCTTTAGGATTAGTTGCTCTTCTTTTCCAGTGTCTTGATGTGGAAGATTTGGATATTGATTTGAGATTTTTCTTCTTCACAGTTGTAAATTTCCCTGTAAGGACTGCTTTAGCTGCCATCTCATAGATTTATGTATTTTGTGCCTTCATTTTCATCTGATTTTTTTCTAATTTCCCTTGTGAATTCTTCTTTAGCCTATTGGTTACTTAGGAGGGTACTGTTTAATTTCCATATACTTATGAGTTTCCCAAATTTATTTCTGCTATTGATTTCTAATTTCATTCCATTGTGGTTAGAAAACATATGTAGTATTATTTCAATCCGTTTACATTTGTTGAGGTTTATTTAATGGTCTAGCTTATGGGCTATCCTGGAGAATGCTCCTTGTGAACTTGAGAAGAATGTATGTGGAGTACTCTATAGATGTCTGTTAGATCTAGCATGTTAATAGTGTTGGTCAAGTCTTCTATTTCCTTGTTGATCCTCTACCTAGTTTTTCTTTCTCCATTATTGAAGGTAAGATATTGAATTCTCCAACTATCATTGTTTAATTGTCTGTTTTCTCCCTCATTTCTGTCAGTTTTGCTCTGTATGTATTTGGGCTCTGTTGTTAGGTGCATATATGTTTATAATTCTTATATCTTCTTGCTGAATTGACACTTTTGTCATTATAAAATGATCTTTTAAAAAAAAATCTCTAGTAACACTTTTAAAAATTTCAAGTCTCTTTCGTTTGATATTAGTATAGTCACTTCTGCTTTCTTATGTTTGCAGTTTGCATGATATATTTTCCCCACCCTTTTACTTACAATGTATTTGCATATAAATACACACCTTTAAGGAGAAAAGTACGATCTTTCCCTAGGACAAATCTGTGGACTGTTCATTTCTGTCAGTGAGCCAGCCATTGCAGGGCTCTGGCAGGAACTGGCTTTCATTAGCCCCCAATGGGAAGGGATTGTTCTGGGAGGCTGCCACCAAGGACATCCCAAACTCTTTTCTGAAACCTCACCAGGGGTTCTGCAAATCAGGAATCCTTCCATTGCCCCCTCAGTGAACATCCATTCTTAGTACGGTATGATGTTTCTTCCAGAACCTGGAGAATACATATTTCCCCCTTGATTACTGATGTATCACTTTGTAATCTGGGTTGTTTTTGTTCTTGAAGTGTTTCTTAGGCTAAGTCTTACCATTAATTTTCCCTTCTCTGCAACTCTGACTGAAAAATCAAATGCAAATATTGAGTACTCAATGTTCTTTATATTTTATTGCTCAGAAAAGTCAGGAAGAAAGAAGGACCTCTTGATGGGGTTCAGGGTCTACATGCAAAGTGTTTACCAATAGGAGAAATCTTGTCACCTATGAAAATGGTATCTTGGAATTCTCTTATCCTTTCATCAAAAGGGAGGAATGTAACATTAAAGGGTTAAGAATGGTGGAAGGAAGAAATCAGAATTTTCTAATTCTGAGACAGTATTCTGGAAATACTTTCTCTTCCTTTATATTGAATGTTTCCTAATATAAATAAGGAAAGGCTTCAAAAAGTTACTTATTTAATTTAAATACAGGTGAGATTCTGGAATTTGGATCATGTCAGAAAAAGTTCTGGAATTCAACTAATAAAAATTTCTCCTCACATTCGTACACCAGATGACAAGGTATGTAGTAGACCAATGGTGCTATTCAGAATTAGATGTATTTTATTTTAGAGGAAAGCAGGAAAGAAACCTTCAAATTTCAGACTAGTTAGAAACAGATTAAACAATATCTTCAGAACTTGGCTCTTGCTTCATTCTTAAAATCACGATCTCATACACACACAGACACAGACACAGACACAAAACAAGCTTTCAGGAGAAATGAGGGATTCCATTCAAAAATTTTTAAAAGATTTATTTATTTAATTAATTTATCCATTTTTATCTCTCCCCCCTCCCCCCGCCGTTTGCTGTTTTGTGTCATTCACTGGGCAATTCTCTGTGTATGTTTCCTGACCTCTTTTCTTATCCTTCTCCTCTTGTCTTCATCGGGATTCGATCCTGGGGACCTCCGATGTGGGAGAGAGGAATTCTGCCACCTGCGCCACCTCAGTTCCTGCTTTTACGGTGTGTCTCATCTTGACTCTCCCTGTGCCACTCTCCTGTTATGTCATCATCTTGCTGTGTAGCTCGGTGGGGCCTGGCACGCCTGCGCGCCGGCGTGCAGGGCCTGGGGGTGTGCCCGCGCGCAGGGCCTGGAGGTGCGTGCGCCTTCTATATTGTTCTTTATTTTACCGGGAGGTCCTGGGGATAGAACCCAGGTCCCTCCACATGGAAGACAGACGCCCAAACATTTGAGCCACATTTGCCCCCTCCATTCAATTTTAACACCAAATAAGGCCAAACTGGTTAAGATAATTGAGCAAAGAGGATGCATTTAAAAATAAAATACACTTCTGTGCAGATGACTATTCAATTCAATCGCCAGTAAGATGTTGAATGTTCTTTTCTGGATTACCCTAATTCAACAGAGAGTACAACATGTACTGCCTGGGAAGAAGTTCAAATCATAAATACCATAGGGAAATATCTAATTACTTGGAAAGACCTTTTCTAATGGCCAATAAGCCTAAAGGACTGCAAAAATGTTAAATCTGGTACAGCATGAGCTATGTGCTCCAGGATGAGCCGATCTTACTGTCAGCTCCAGCCATCATGCTCCAGGACTATCCATTGGTTGCTTGTAATGGACTGGCACACAGCATTGCTCTTCGGATGATGGTGGGGCCTCTTCCCTGCAGACTTTGGTCAGCAAGGTGAAGGCTTCTGGCCACAGACACAACAGTTGAGCTGATTTGTGATTTCTGTTTTGCCTGCCAATGTCAGGGCCACGTTTGCGAATGTGTTTGTGTTGCTGAACAAGATGCTAGAGAGAGGCTCTCTACCCTGTGAGTCAGATTCCAGGTTCCTTATAGTTAGGGCAGGGTTTTGGAGAACTATCCAGAGTCGGTGCAGGATTAGAAATAAAGAGGTGCTAATGGCATGCATTCGGAAGGCAAAGGAAACTGTTGGAAACTCAATGGAAAAAGAGGGTCAAAGAAAATTAAAGGTGGGTCAGGGGAAATAAAGGGAAATAGAAGGGAAAAAGAAAAAATCTCTGTCTTTTAAAGGTTAAAGAGTAAAAATAATATAGAAAGGCTCATTCACCTTGCCAGATTCAACAGTGGGTTACATTTTGGCTTCTTTAGTAAAGTTCACACTGTGGGTTCTTGGGTTGTTCTTCCGGGTTGAAGGCTCTGTCCTCCAATTATGCTCACCCCAAAAGAAACAGCCATTCATCTCCAGACTCTAAGCATCTCCAAAATGCTTTTCTGATGATTGTGTCTCCCCCACCCCCCAACTCCTACCCAAATGCAATATTTTCTGATGGATTGAGTCTTTCCCCCATTTTCTACCACTTGTCTTCTAATGTCAATCTCACCACTTTTCTTTACTTAATGTATATAATCTATATGTGTACATAACATATAAATATATACATACACACATATATTTTCAATTAGGATTTGTAAGATTTAAAAATTTATCAACAGACGACACATTTCTTTAGCCAAACAATAAATATTCTCTGATGAGCCATGAAGCTTCATTTTTGTGCATCCACTTTGAAAAACAGTACAAGGTCAGATGGTTCAGGATAAACAAACTCACAAACAAAATGAGGTAGAGCAGGGGTCCAGGCATTTCCTTTCTAGGCTCTTAGGCAAATTCCAGGTATTGGCCTCTCTTTTATCAATTTCATTTTTCCCTCTGCTTATGGAAATCCTACTTACTCTTTAAATCTGCTTTGCATGATTTTATAGAGTCAGGAAGGGAATAGAAGGGAGTATGAGAGAGAGGAGAGTGGGAGGAAGGGAGAAACTTATTTTTATCAAGTCACGCAAGAGTAAAACCTTGTCTGTCTTTCTCTCCCCTAAATACCTGGAACAATGCCTGGTGAATGGGAAGGTTTTCAATAAATATGTACTGAGTGAATTAATTTACTGAAGGTTTGCTATGTGCCCTGGGCTGTGCTGAATACTTTTCAAATGAGAGTAACTAAACATTTAGGCAATAAAGAGTAACGCAGTACAATGATGTGTTTTGTATAATAAAAATGAATTGCCTGAGCCAGTACCTTTAGTGCTTGGGCTCACACTGAGTGTGGGAGACTAACATTGCTGTGGGCAAAGCAAGCAGAAGTAATATTCTAAGGCAGGGGTCAGCAAACTATGGCTCGTGAACCAAATCTGGTCTGCAGACTCTTGTTCAGCATGGGAGCTAAGAATGGTTTTTCACATTTTTCAAGCAGTATTTTAAAAAATCAACCAAAAAATATATGCTTCAGAGAAAGGATGTGGCCTGCAAAGCCAAACTATTGACTATTTAGCCTTTCACAGATAAAGTTTGCTGACCCCTGTTCTAAGGAGACTAAGAATGTGCTTCTCAAACTGCTTTTTAGTCTGAAGTGTGTTTGGCATGAAGTTGTGTTCAAATAGGGTGAGACTGCAGGACTGTGATCTGTCAGACCACAAAGAGTGTGTGTGCCTCCTGGAGCCTTGCACATGATGATATCCTCTATCACAAGCTTAGGGCAGCTCTGTAGTGCCTACTTATCTGTGGTACCTGTGTATGAGTCTCCATGAAAAGCCTTCTCTCTTGAGCGTGGGCCACATTTTTTTTATCCTTTGTGTGTCTAGTAATTTTTTTATTGTATCCTGAGGTATTGTGGATGATACAATAATCTACAAAAGCACTGTTTAATAGAAAGAAATTGCAAGCCATATAGGTAATTTAAAGTAGTCACATTAAAAGAGTAAAAAGAAACAGGTGACTTTAATTTTAATAATTTTATTTGACCTGATATATCCAATAATATACTAATTTCGACATGTAATCAATATTAAGAATTATTAATATTTTACAATCTTTTTTCATACTAAATTTTAAAATTTGGTGTTTATTTTACACATACAGCACATCTCAATATGGACTTGTAAGTGGCTACCATATTGACCAGTGCTGCTCTAAAGCACTCTTCCAGAAGATACTCAATTTTTGTTTTGGCAGGCAGCTCATTTGGCTGGGGAAAAAAAAATCTCCAAATTCTGTCTCCCCTGGGTGGGCAGCAGCTGAAATCTCAGCTTGGGTCTAGCCCTCGCTGGGCTGTGTGTAGTCTGCCCAGGATAACACTTATTCCTAGAGATTTGGGCAAAATTTATATGCAGAATTTGGGAGTCCCCCTCTATGGCTCTCTCCTTTCCTGGATTTCCCCTCCTCACTTTCCAGCTTATGTGGTGAACCCTCTCCTTTGATTGCTCAGTTAGTGAATTGACTGCAGATATCTGAGCTTAACTGCCCTGCAAAGATCCACCTGGGGCCTCCCTTCAGTTAAAAGCCATGAAACTGGGAAATTCACCCAGTGTCATTCCTGCCGTCCACTTATCCCCTCCCCTCCAGATTCTGCCTGCTCTCTTGCTTTCAAATTATTGCTTTTTATATTTTCTCCAGGGTTCCTCATTGTTATCTCTGGGAGGGTTAGTCCAATACAAGCCACTCCATCATTCTGGGAAGAACTCTTGACTGCAGAACTTCAACGAGTAAGGTTTAAAAATGGCTGGCCAAGAGTTCTGGGCTTACTGTGAGATGAGAGGGGAGGCTGAGTGGATGCTTCCCCATCATATATGTGTTATAATTCGATCAGAGCAGCTCTGACTTCATATGTTTCATACATTGGGTTTCTGTGCATAAGTCTCAAAAGCTTTCGATACTAAAAGAGTTTGAAAATGTGTTTTCAAAGTATGATTCTTGAGTAGTCACACCCTTAAGTCCACATGGACTTCTCCTCCTCCTAGCTCAGGGGCTCTTAACCTTTTTTTTTCCACGGACCCCTTACTAAGTCCACACTATACTGTGTATTATTTAATAAATATATCACACCTCCACCAACACGTCCCCACTAGAATACTTTTTTTTTGAATTTCAATTCAAGCTCACAGATCCCTTGTTAAGAACCCCTGGATTCATTTAACTTACTTTCTCATCATTTCACAAGGGCCAGGGTGTCAACTCCTGGTTCCAGGAGAAGAGATGGTGGCCTTTCCTGCAAGCCCTTCCTTCTTTGGTCACACATAAGTGTGAGAAGAGGTTTGATGGGTTTGTGGGGTGGTTACTCATTCCCAAGATGCTCAAGAAGACTTGCTCACCTTGAGCTTTTTCCTCAGGGCCTTCAGCATTTTGCAGAATCTCATTTGTAATTTCCCAAGGACCATATAAAATCAATGAAACAACTTTCACCTTCTGACTTTGCATCTTGTCTTTTCTCTCTCATTCATCCACATTTTATTTTAAGAGTTGGGCCAAGCAAACGGGGTTGGTGCAAAAACCCAGTGCTTTGTAAAGCTCTTGCTTCAGGTCAGTGGTGCCAGTTGAGCTTAGAAATATCAGAAACTGTCATATTTAAAGTCCACACAGAACCACGAAACAAAATCCATTCACTTCAACTCAGAGCAGAAGAGGCGGCAAAGGGGTGATATTACACAACATAGCGGCCATGGTACCATGCAAAATCCCACTAAAAGTACTGGGAAAAAAGAGGCTTGATGGATTAACACAGACCACCAAATTCACCTTGCCTGACAACCCAAGAAAATTCAGTTTGGTGCACAACAGTGACATGGCCATGAAAGCTTGGAGTGGGAACAGAAGTTTTGATGGATTCCAAACACTAATCACCAAGACCCACACTCACTGGCGTTAATTTCAGCCATAGAGACAGGTCACCCACAAACTCGAAATTTTTGTGCACACTCACGCATGGGTGCTCACACAATATCATTTATCTCCTTTCCCTCCAAGACCAAGTAATTTGGGGGAGCCGATGTGTACCAGTTGTAGGTGTGTGATGATGGCTATTTTTTTCTCAGTGAGACGTTATTAATGGTCTCTGGTGGGATGTCTTCCACCCAGGACTGTACATTTCCATTCCAGTTCTGGCTTCATAGTCAGAAACTCAATATTACGAGCAAGCAGAGATCACTCGATGACAATAACAGAAATATGGCACAGAGCGGTGCTGTGACATTGAGTGGGTGTTGCCATCTACCCATCCATGGGCAGTCCTGCCCTGAACCCCACCAGACCCACGCTACAGGACAGGCCTGCTTACCGTGATTGGCAGGGATGTGTGTTGCACCTTCGCACCTGGGGCTCTGGACGGCTTGCTGGAGGGCAGTCACTGTTGTTCACCAAAGTCATGGTCTTGTTAACAATCCGTGTGCAAGACACGATGGTTCTGCGTTCCCCTGAAAACCAAGCCACAGGGAGCTGAGGGGTGGTGGCCACACACACGGGCCTGGAGAGGCCATTCACGCTTGCCGAGGTGTGTTCGGATGTTTACTTTTGATCCATTTGTCATTTAGAGTGAGTTGTGATGCTTTTTTGGTGGTCAGAGAGAAATGTGGGACATGGAAGATGGCATAGAGGAAGCATGGGGCAGGGGAAAGATGCTAGAACAGGATCAGAAAGTGGTTAACGGCCCAGATCAGCTGTGACCTTGGACAGCTCGGGATTCATTGAGGCTGAAGTTCTGATTTGGATCTTAAACTTCCACCAAAGACAGCCAGTCTCCTCATTTGATGTTTAAAGTCTATGCAAATCCAGTCTCAACTAAATACCTGTACCTCAGCCCTCACCAGGGAGCACAACTACCTATTACAGAATTCCTACTTGCTGGGAGGATTGTCCGAAGGATGCATAGCCCTGTATCCTCGAGGCAGGAATTCTGGACCAACCTGAGAACTTGTCTAGCCAACTGCTGCTTATGCTTAAGCACCACTTGCTCTTGGGAAGTTTCCTACCCCCGCCAGGTGGATGTAGCTACTCTCCTGGGTATCCCCAGACTGTCCTATAGGCTGCTTGGCCCTGACTTTGTCAGGGAAGCTGGGTGATGGGGAGTTAGGAGGGGGTCTCTGGAGCCAGGCCATCCATCACTGACTAAGAGTGTCATCTCACCAAGCCTTCTATGCCTTGGTTTCCTCAACCAGGCTAGTTTACTCAACCTCCATCCTCCATCCCCCGTTTCATCCTTTAGGATGCTTCACGATGGCTAAGATGAATGTATATGTATATAGCCTAGAACAGGGCCTGGCAGGTGTTAGCTGTATTATTGTTGTTGTTATTACTATTAATTGGGAAGTGTGGCAATAAAAGATTAATAGGATGTTAGGCACCACTATGTGGATCGCAGACTCCTCACTGGGTCTGCCTCCTGGGGAATCAGCCACAAGGGAATGACTCAAAATTCTGGCTTCCTGAATGACACCATCAACTTCCTGCTGCCCCCAATGGCAGCCCTGTGTGAGGGAGGCCAGCTTGGAGCCACTGCCAGCCAGATTTCAGCTGCGGCAGCAGGTCCGACAGCTGGGCTTGGAAGCTGGAGGTCACTGGTGTCATAAAAGCATGTCACCGAGCCAGCGGCGACTGTGGCAGTAGAGGCTCCCCAGCCGGGGAGAGTCTGTAAAGGCTGCATTTGGGCTGTTGCCCCGGAGAAAAGGCCTGGCTGCAGCCTGGGCCGTGGGTCTGGGCTGAATTTGAAGGTCAGAGGGCCCTTGGGACAGGAGACTGGAAAATCTCAGGGCTGGCAGGGACTCCTGAGGTTCTGCCACCCACCTTGGGCAGCTTGAGGACAGCTGAGAGCAGACATCAGGAGAGGTTAGCCAGGGAGAGGGTGGTGTGTAATGGGTTCAATGGTGCTCAGGTGACAGCTCCTGCCCATTAGACTTAAAGGGGGAGGTCACCCAAGTGATGAAAAATCCTGTACATATTGGATATGTGACAAACGTCCTTCACCATAAATAGCAGCTCAGGCTTGGGGATGGGAGCCTCCCCCCCAGCCCCATTCTGTCTTCCCACTTTCTGGGGTGGCATTCCAGAGTCTATATCCACCCATCCTGCACTCCATCTTCCATGGCCCTGCTGTGCCCTCTGTGAAGGAGACAAATGACATTGTAAAGGGGCTACTGGCTAACAGTAAAGAGCAGCTTCCTGTTACTCCCCCTAACTTACAGTCATGAACATCATGTCCTGTTCACAGCAGCTTTGCCAGCAGAACAGGCTCCCTGGCTCGCCCTGCAGGCCCTGCAGCGGGCACCAGTGTGGGTATCCCACTTTAGAGGTGGGGGGACTTAGGCTTAGAGAGGGGAAGTCGTTTGCTGAGGCCTGGTGGGAAGGTGTGGCACTGGAACTTGTACTCAGAATGTCTCATCCAACTTCTAGGACTTTTTCTTCCCATTCTATCTATCACAGAGTTTGGTTACTGTGGCATACAGGTAGGAGTATCTGGGGGCAGAGAAGTCTGGTGCCCTGGCAACAGGCTGCAGGTGAAGGGCTGTCCTGCTCCTGCCCAGAGTCGGCCAGTCAGACCTGGGACAAGCCGGCATGCTGGCCACACCCCCACTCACAGGGGAGGGTCGGAGGACCCAGGGCCATAGGCAAAGAAGCTGCTTGGGGACAACTCCCATGTGTGGGCGTTTGCACACCTCGGCCCAAGAGACTTTGCTGAGATTTTCAGTGAGGCGTGCTTAAGTTCCATCCTCTTCCAGGCCCTGGCTGCACTGGCTGCTGAGGGCTCCGGATTTACCTCTCCTTTCTTCAGCAAAATCCCAAAGCAAACGGGCCCACAGGCCCTCCCAGCAATCCTCCACCCTCCAGCAGTCCCCCTCCCCACTACCCCCTCCAGCAGTGCCCTCCCCTCCCAGCAGTGCCCCTCTCCACTACCCCTTCCAACAGTGCCCTCTCCCTCAGCAGTCCTCCTCAGCAGCCCTCTCCTCGCTCCCCCCCAGCACCCCTCCCCACAGCTGCTCACCTCCTCCACACTGCACACTGCACCCTTCCCAGCTGCTGTGTGTCCAGATGAACAGAGAGTCCTGGGGTCTCTCGGGTTCGCTCTGATTTTCAGCAGTGTCATTGACAGGGATGGTGTACTCGTAATGAATTCCATAGTTTTGGTCGTGAAACAACAACACCTGGATGCGCGGCACAATAGAAGGTCATCTTTAAAATCAAGCAAGAGCCCACCAGGTAGCAGAATTTGCAAACCAACCTACACTGAGGCTATTTTATTTTTCTACCAGAGGCAGCCAGCTCTTTTGTGGGTTTCAAAGCAGCTTCAATGTAGGGACGCCTCTTTATTTCTGTCTCGGATTCCTCAGGGATCAGTTTAGACTGGGATTTGGGGAGGAGCAATGTCGTGGGCTCTCATTGCATTTTACATGGAGAGCTGCCCCATGCAAAGAAAAGCACATGTTCCCTCACACTCACCCATGAAGCAGCTTTGGAAGACAGGAAAAACACAAATATCTTGCTTTTAACTAGCAAGGCCTCCAAGCAAGTAGGGTTCTTCTTTAACTTTGCCTTTTACTGCCCTCTCACCAGTCATTGCAACTTGCCAGTGGGTCCAGAGAGCCCTGAGAAAGGCAGGCTCAGAGGCAAAATACCTACCACAGAGGAGTCCAAGGATGCCGATTCTTGTGGTCTTTGGGGAGATGCAATTTCTGCTGCCAAGGGAGCTAGGACAGTGACAGTGCTTAGGACTTCCAGAGGCTCTGGCTCAGGGCTTAAAGCCGGGGTGGGGGGTGAGGGCTGTATCATATTTTGGAGGAGCCATGCCGACAGCTTGGCGCCCTTGCATGTGAAATCCTTGCGGGCTATTCAGAATGAAGTGTCTGCTCTTTGGTAATACATGTGACAAGCGCTACCTGCTTTATTTCTCTAGCCACTATGGTGCCAAACAAGCCCTGGGATACAAGTTTACAGCGGCCTGGCCATGGACCATGTGTCTTCAGGCTAAGCTTGGAAGCAATGAGCTCTTGAGGGTGGGTGTAAGCAGCTAGCAAGTTCACTTCCAGCTGGGAAGCCGGCAGGTGCAGGGCCCACCTGAGCCAGGGAGGAAATGTATACTTTGATGGGAGCCCCCTTCCCTCCCAAGCACCTCCCAGCCCTCCAAGGGCTTCAGTGGCAGGGTGACGAGGCAGGTGCTAAGAGCAGACTTAAGTGTAGAAATGTCCCCTTCTCCAAGAAATATACTTGCAGTAACACATTTGAAAAAAAAGTCCTCCGGTTTAAGAAATTAAAAACCTATGCTTTGAAAGAAATCTTTATCATCTCACTCTGAGAATGAGACTTGGTGAATTGAGAATCCATCAGCAACCAATTTCATGCAATTTTCTAACCAAGTATAATTTGTGTGCGTGCGCATGTGTAATTGGTTTCAAATGCAGGTCCCCATAGTTTTGCTGGTGGCCCCAGCTTCACAAACAACATGCGCACACCACTTTCTATCAACAGGCAGAGAGGTTCCTTCCCTGTCATTTCTAGGTTTAAAAACACGAAGTAACAATCCTATTTCAAGAGTGAAAAATGATTACTATAAATTGAAGTTACACAACTTCAGTCAAGGCAGTTGTGGCTGTCTCTGAGTTGTGTTTTCGTGGCCTGAATGAATCCAGGTTGTGCATTTGCTCAACCAGGTTGATGACTTGCCTGGTTTATGAAAATTTTTGGGAAAGAAGAGAAACTCATCTTGGTGTTAGAAAGAGCAAATTCAGTGCTAACAGGTGATATTTCTGTATGAGTTCTCTCTTCTCTTTTGCCTCCTTTTTTTTGCCTTTCTGAATAATGTCTTTAAAACTGGATAGAAAGATTTGTCCTAATGACCTTGACTGGGAAACAGTCTTATCACAGAGAAATGGCTTAGGAACAGGTTTTTGGGTTCCAGAAAACAACTTGCAAGAATGTATTTGCATTGGATTTAGTGGACTGAGCACGGCACTGGGAGATTTCTGGACAGTTTATGTTGCTCAAGGAAACTGTTCACTTTTGTCTCATGAGAAATTGCAATGCATCAGTGCCCCCAGAGGGCTGCATCTGGGAAAGGGGCCGAGGTCATGAGAAGAGCTAGTCTCATCTCTGGGGGATGGCCAGAGAATTTTCTGGGTGTCACCTAACCTTGAATAGCTGTAGATTGTCAGAGACCACAAATTAATGGGGGAAAAGAATATCCAAGTAGAGAGTTTGGCAGGTAGCAAGGACAAACTGTGCTTTGATTACAGCCGCACAAGCTGCCACAAATCCTGTTCTTTGGAAGCAGGTGTGGAATCAATAATTATGAGCCATCCGAGAAGTAAACTATAAGAACGTCAGGACCCTAAGGAGGAAACGGGGTATTTCTTTTCCAGGAGATCTTTAATATTTTTAAAAGGATGAAAAAACAGATGCGTTAAGTGGCTTGCATGGAGTCCTCGCTGAGAAAACAGATAAGAAACCACCCAGGAAGTAAGTTTACATTTAGAACCTAGTTCTCCCTCCTCATTGCCAAATGCGTGTTGCAAGCTGAGCCTGGAAAAGGTGAGTGAAGTTGGTTTGGAAATAGAGCCAACACTTCATTTCCAAAAGGCAGTTCCCAACGTGGATACGGAAACTGTGGAGGCAGATCTGTGCATTCCGCCATCTGATATAAAAACACACTGTCTGAGTGCTGCTGTCTGCTCCATGAAGCCAACTCTCCCCGGCTGCCACAAGGCTAAACATTTCCTTCTGGAGGCAGCTCCTTTTGAACTAGATGGGAGCTCTCCCATGAAAAGCAACCGTGAAGCTTCAAGAGAGAAGAATTCTGAAGCACGTGGTGAAAGGGACTAGGTAAGAAGAGACAAAGTGCGGGACTTCGTGGCAAGCAGCCTCTCATGAAACCCCGGGAGAGGAAATGTGGCTCTTTCCCCCTCCCCAAGGGCCCAGGGAAGCTGGGAGACCCCTGGGGGCCATCGCCCTTGAGACAAACAGAGAAGCCCAGTAAGTTACCATCAAATGCAGCGGTATTTTGGTTGGTCCTTTGGCAGAAATTTTCTCCCACAGACCCCTTCTAACGTAGCGGAAGGTCGTGCCTGCAATCTGAAATTCCCCGGGGAGCTCTATCTTCCAGTCACTGTTGATGGATCTCTTGCTGGAGTCTTTGAGAGCTACAAAGAAAATCAAACATGGTGGAGTCAGGGCCAGTGTGGGGGAAAGCAGCTTGTCTCTAAAGAGAATCTGGGGGTCCTGAGTGGTGGTTCAGAGTTATTACCTACACGGGGAGAGGAGGCTGGTCTGACGTGACAGGGGGTGAGCTTTCTATGTACTGAGAGCAGGAGCCTGGCTAACGAGAAGGACATGGCTCAAAACCCATAGGAATCCTCCATGGGGCACTGCCATGATTATGGCACCTTTTAGTGTGGGCCTTTTGTCTCAAAATCAATTCAAATTGTACGAGGGGAGGAGGTGGGACAGAGAACCCAAATGTCCACAGCCCAATCACATTTTGCTACACTTAGAGAAGAGATGATTTTCTGCCCAATGAATTGATTCTATTTTAATGCATCCAAGGCTACAAAACATGCTTTGCTGTCCGAGCAAACACCGATTCATTTACCATCGCCTGGCTGCGGCTTTTTAAGGAGGGCAGCCTACCTCAAAGAGCTCTTGAGGAGCTGAAACACCCATGTTACTCATGTGGACGTTCCTTCAAGAAAGCACCGCTATTCTGTGAAATATCTGTGCTTCCAAATGCAAGCAGAGGTTGGGGCTCTGTGGACTGCGGGTGGGCGAGTGTGGGCGTTCATGCCTGCAATCAGCACAGACAGGTGTCAGAAGAGGCAGGGGATCAGCATTTTGCTGTCTGGCTATGAGCAAAAACTTGACTTTCCTTACAAGCCTTGTGTCTATTTTTTTATTTGGAGTGTTCACCAGGTCACCAGGGACTCTTCTATGGTCTCCTCGTGTAGGCTGGGAGTCCCTGTTGTTTTCAGGGAGAACGTTATGTAGTGAAATTCCTTTTTTTTTTTTTTTTTTTTT
>JAQZBX010001758.1:11044-45635 GCA_029593785.1 Cabassous unicinctus | reverse complement strand
AGCTTCAATGTAGCCTGTAGCAACGAGATGACACACAGGTGAACCACACCTCCACCCTCCATTAGAGGTCCACACAGATACCTTACGATGCCCCCCATGGTGGTTTCAGAAACTACAGGCTGGTACAGCCCTGAGAATCAAAACAGTTAACTAATGAGGATGACTTTTCTTCTCTGCCCAAACCTTCTGGTCACCCACCTTCCAGAAAGCACCATTTGCATGGAATTCTCTGGCATCTCCCTGGTGCCTGGGTACAAGGTGCCCCTGGCCACATTCGTCTATTGGAGGTTCCTTCACTCTTTGCTGCATTTTGAACATGAATATCTGAATATCCACAGAATGACAGCAGAAGCTAAGCAACTTGCCCTATGACAAAACTGTTCTGTTTTCTATGTCCACTTCCCTTTGGATGTTTCTGCAACTATCACAGTGTTTTGCCCATTTTGTTGACATTTTCCAAGTAGTAGGAGGCCCCCTGGGCCTGAGGCTCTGCTCTGTCCATTGTCTGACCCCACACAGTGCCCAGAAGAGCAGGTGGTCGATGAAGAGAGGAAATGAGTGAGGCCAGGGAGGAAGCCAGCAACTGGCAGATGCTTGGTTAATTGGGCAATTTTATTGATAAATGAGCCCAATATTATGGTGGAGTCTAAAAAGCAGGTTAGCCAACATTTTGTTTTGGTTTTCATCTGGGATTGAGACAAGGGAATTATGTCCTTGCAGCATCAATTTAGATGATGATCTCAAATTAGATTTTGAACCCTACCCCTGTGGTTCCCAAATGTGATCATCAGAATCAGCAGGGAAGCTTTTAAAAAGTAGAGATTTCAGGACCCAGCCTCCCAGAGATTATGGAAATATCTACTTTGAGGTGTTTGTTCATTCATTTTCCTACAAGGAAATGACTTTATTTTTATTATAAAAACAGTACATGATTATCATTAAAATTCAAACAACATAAGAGGAAACCAAAACCAACAGACGTTTTTGTTTCAACAAATCCTTTCGCTAATTCTAAAATGTCCTAACTTTTAAAAAAAAAAATGGTTTGCTCACTTTTGACAATCTCATTTCATGTTCACCTTTGTTTTCTTTTTACATCAGCTTTACTGAGGTATAACTTATATACAATAAAATGCACCAGTTATAAGTGTGCAATTTGATGAGCTTTGACACTAAGAAAACTACCCCTAAGAAGGTAACACATTGGTGACCATGATTTCCCACATTTCTTTATGCATATAAACATGCACACATCATTTTATGTAAATGGGACATTACACTTGCTTTTTAAAGATCTGGACACCTTTAAAATAATTAGAATTTTGCTAGGCAATCAATGCCCAAGTTACAAAATTAAAATGTTATAAAAGGATACAGTAGAAATTACATTGATCATAAAAGGCGTAATATATATACTAGAGCCAACCTCCTTGCTAAACATGCTTATTAGTGCTAACACGTTGTATATATTGGTAGGTGTTCTATATAGACAATTGTTTCATCTGCAAATCAGATAATTTTATTTCTTCCTTTCTAATCTTTACGCCTTTAATTTTTTCTTGTTTCACTATTCTGGTCAGCACTTCAAAAACCAAATGGTATGCAAAAGAAGATTGTGGGCATCCTTGTCTTATGATGTTAATAGATATGCTTTCAAAGTTTTTCCACTGAAAATGATGTTTGCTATGGTGATTTGATAGATATCATTTATCAAGATAAGGAAGTTCTCTTTTATCCTAGTTTGTTAAGAGGTTTTTTTTTTTTTATCATGAAGAAGTATTGCAATTAATCAAATGCAATTTTGAATCTCTTGAGATCATCAAATTGTTTTTCTCCCAAATAATACCAAGCCTTCAGAGGAGTTCAACTGTATTCACACTCATTGTGACTTTATGGCATGGTGGTTCTAAATAATATCTTTTAAAAAGACATTATTTCACAAAGACTGTCTTGCCTAGCTTTACATATATGTCTACCTTCTTTTCCCTCTGACCATTCTTTCCAATATATCAGACCGTCCTTTTGGGATTTTTCTTCTTCCTTAAAGCCATTAAAAGCTCTTTTAATGAATTCTCTCGGTTGTTGTAAACACTGTGTTTGTTTTTCTATAAATGTCTTTTTTCTTTTACTTTTTTTTTAATGCTTAAATTATACAGAGTTTCTATTTGGATTGAAGGAAAAGTTTTGGTATAGGATGGGGTTGATGGTAGCACAACATGTGAACATAATTAACAGCACTGAATTATATATCAAATGTGATTAAAAGGGAAAATTTTAGGTTGTATATTTTCTTTTATTTTTGAGAGATGGTTTTCTTGGGCATTTGATTCTAAATTGATTGCTATTTTCCTTTAACATTTGAAAGATATTTATCCACTGTCTTCTGGCTTCCCTTATTGATGTTGAGAAGGCAGGAGGCATTTGATCCTTCCCCCTCTCTCTGAGTTTTGATGTTCTGTAGTTTCACTAGACTGTCCTTAGGCATGGATGTCTTTTGATTGATCCTGCTTGGATTACATTGTGCTTCCTGGATCAGATTGGTGGATTCATGGTTTTCATCAGCTCTATGAGATTCACAGCCCTTAATCTCTTCGAATAGTGCCTCCTCGCCATTCTTTCGAAGCTCTCCTTCCAGGACTCTGAATTGATGTAGATGATCTTCTGTTATCTCTACTCTTTTCACATTTCCTGCTTCCTTCTCTCTCTCTATTAGCCAGTTTGTCTACTGATAATTTTATTTCAACAAATCATTTTCTTTAATTCTCAGAAGTCCTATCTTTTATAAAATTTCTCTGTTCACTTCTGACAGTCTTTTAATATTCATCTTTGTCTTCTTTTTACATCAGCTTTATTGAGGTATACTTTCTACACAATAAAATTCACCAGTTTTAAGTGTGCAATTTGATGAGCTTTGGCCAGTGTCTACAGTCACGTAATCAAAGAACATTTCCATCACCTCAGAAAGTCCCCTCATGTCCCAGGCAGTGCATGCTTATCTTTGTGACAGCATTCATCATTTCTTTAAACATTTTATTCACTGCTATTTTACATTCATCTTTGGGGTTCTTAAACTGATTGCCTGGTTAATTTCCTAAGTTCATTGTTTGATAGTAATCTTTGGCAATTCCACATGGGAGAATTTTCCCTCCAGATAGAATTACTTCTGAAGTTGGAAAACAGGAATGCCATTGACCTGGGACAATGTCTGCCCTCTTGAGGGGGTAGGCTGAGCTGGGAATCCTGGCTGGCCTGAGGTTCAAGGCCCTGGTGGCAGTGCTGCCATCAGTGTCTGCCTTCAGTTCACCCCTCTCAGCTTCCCACTGAGGCAGCCCTGGGGTGGGATGTCCTTGTGGACCTCCCCTACCTCTCCTGAGACCAGCAATGGCTTAGAGGGTGTCCTGTGTAGCATTTACAGGACAGCAAGAGGCAACTCAGTTATTTAGCCATAATTCCAGAAGACAAACTCTCAGGCAGGTTTTTTTTTTAATTTTTAAATTTATGCTTAAATCTTGGCCTTATCTGGAATTAACTTTGGTATAAGGAGTAAGATAGAAATTCAATTATTATTATTTTTTTCATTGTGGCTCTCTGGGTATCCCAAATATTCCTGGATGTATTTGGGTCTGTTCCTAGACCTTCTGTTATTTTCCATTAACACTCAGATGTTTACTGAAGTAGTACCATTTTGCTTTAAATATTGTGGCTTTATAATGTTTTAACGTCTGGGAAGAATAGTCCATTTTTATCACTCTTCTTTTTAAGAATTTTCCTGTTCCCGCCAGCGAAGGACATGACTACCGGGCATGAGCCTCCCTTGCCCCAAAGGATTACTACCAAGCACTGGTTGGTGATACAACTGGAAAAAGACCTTGAATAAAAGGGGGAAAATGTAACGACAAATGAGTTTATATGGCTAAGGGACTTCAAAGTTAGTTGAGAGGTCATCAGAGAGGTAACACTTATGCACATCTCAGCAGGATCTCATAGACTGTCAAAGTAGATATTACCCCAAACAGTGGGGCTCCTGAGGACTCCAGAGACACTCAGGTCCTACGGTCATGGCAGATAGCTCCAGAGTTTGGTGCCTTGCCAGGGGGCCCTACTTTGGAGATTGTGCTCCTGAGTGTGCCAGAGATGGACTCAGACATGACTTCTCTACACATGCCTCTTCTGTCCCTTTTATTTGAACCTTTAGTTGTTGCTAGAGTTGGTAGGTGTATGTCCAAGAGACTTGAATTTCTGGGCTATCCATGTGTGAGCTGGGCCCTGAGCCTCAGTGGAGTTGCAACACCCACTCTCCAGTTCATTGGACTCACCCAGGACAACTAAAAAGGAGGTGAGGATGGACAACCACCACACCAAGGAACTGAGAGAGTCTACAACTGCAAGCAAGAGAATCCTATCCATCAGCCCTATGGGATCGAAGTCCCCTCTCAATAAGAGGTGGAAAGGGCATCACCATCCCAGAATCCTCAGGACTGGGGAATAAAATATGGACTAGAGTAGACTTACTGGTATTCTACTATAGACATATTGTGATTCTAGCAATGGAAGAAATTATATCATGGATTTAGACAGTGGCCACTGGAGATGCTGAAGTCAGGGAGAGTGAAAAAGAGGTGTAATATGGGGGCATTTTCAGGACTTGGAATTGACCTGAATGACATTGCAATGACAGATACAGGCCATTTTATATCCTGCCATAACCTACAGAATTAAATGGGAGAGAGTGTAAACTACAATGTAAACTATAATCCATGCTTAGTGGCAATGCTCCAAAATGTGTTCATCAATTGCAATGAATGTACCACATTAATGAAAGAAGTTGCTAATGTGGGGAAAAGCAGGAGATCTGGGGAGTGGGGCATATGAGAATCCCTTATATTTTTTTATGTAACATTTTATGTAATCTAAGTATATTTTAAAAATAAATTTAAAAATATATTAAAAATTTTTTTTGCTAGCTGTTCTATTTTTCATATAATATTTAACATTGATTTTCCAGTTTAAAAATCTTTTATATTTTATTGGATATATATATTATTTTAGGGAGATTTAAAATTTTTATGATATAAGATCTTTATATATAAGTAAAGGGTATTATTTAATTTTGTTCAAGTCTTCTTTTGTGTTCCTCAAGGAACTCTTCAATACGGTTCTTATAAAATTTATGGTAAGTTTATTCTAAGTTTGGTTGTTTGTTTCTATTATGAATTGGATCATTTCTTCCAATTTATTTTTAAATTGTTTATTAACTTTTACAAAGAAGAGGTATTGATTTTTGTATATTAATTTTGTACCCAATTTATTGAATCCTCTTGCAATTTATCATAGTTTTAAAGATAATTCCATTGGCTTTCCCAGAATACATAATGATAATAATAACAGCTATAATAATAATATATGCCATAACAATAATTTCACTACTTTCAAATGTTTATGGTCTTATTTTTCTTTTCTAATTGCATTGGTGAGTATCTCCAGAAAAATGACAAATATTAGTGGGGAGAATATACATCTTTGTTTTATTTCTGACTATAACAGAAATGCTTATAGTGTTTCTATATTGAATGCACTATGGGTTTAGGGTTATTTATATTTACATATAGAAGGTATAATAGAATAATATCTCATATATAATATAGTTTACATTATAAATAATATAATCCTACTAAGGAAGAACACACTTATTATCATATTAAGAGTATTATTAGGAATGTAGGTTCAATTTTATTTGTTTTTTTAGCATCTAAGTACATGATTATATTATTTTACTTTTGATCTGTTAACATTATAATAACATATATTCTAATATTGAGCCATCTTCACGTCCCTGAATAAACTTTACTTGGTCACAATACATTATTATTTTAATAAGCTGTTGAATTCTGTTTGCTAATATTATATATAGACCATTTGCATCACTATTCCTAAGTAAGATTAGTCTATAATTGCCATTTTTTGTGTGCCATCTTTGTCAGATTGGGTTTTGGTATCGAGAATGTTTGGATTGGGTTTTGGTATTGAGATTGCTCATGTTTCAATCAAAAGCATGTGGAAGTTTCACTTCACTTTCTATTATGGGTCAGTCTACATAGCCTTGAAATGAGCTTTTCCGTAAAAGTTGAGTGAGACATAATGCACAGTTTTCAAAAACATAGTTCTTTAAACATTTCTATGCTTCTATAATAATTTTTTTTAAAACTCTCTATCATTGTTTATTATATAAGTAGATCTTTTTTCTGAAATTGAATGTAAGGAGGAATATAGTGTTATGAGCATGATCTCTGGACACAATCAAACTTGGTAGAATCACAATACCAAAAATACTTAATCATTGAGATTCTGGATGTTACTTAAATTTCCATGCCCTTTTTCTTATCTAAAAATTTATCTGAGTTGATTTTCTATTGTTTTCTAGATTAACAGGTAAAATTTTATTTTTAAATCACTTACTCCAACCAGGTTCCAAGCTTATTTACAGAGTTGAACAAACTAATCTGTTATGGTTCATTAATTTCTTCTGTACTTTATTTCCCCATTCTTTATTATTTTTCTAATTGTAATTTTTCTACCTTACTTTTGTAGATCAGATGAGTGAAGAGTGGAACTATTTTATTACTCATTTATTTGAATAACCAGTTTTTGGATTTTCTTATTAGTTTATCATTCTCATGTTTTCTAATTAATGAATTACACTTATATGTTCATAAATTTCTTCTTTTAGAGACTTCTTTAGTTAGGTAATGAATTTATTATCTTTCTTTATTCATCCAAGTATTTAGGGCTATAATTTTGTTTTCCCAAAGCACTGCTTTTGCTGTATCAGTCAGATTCCAATTTTTATTTTTAATAATATTGTTTCATAGACATTGAAATTTCAGTTACGATAGCTTCTTTGACCTTAGGGTTACTTAAAAGAGAGCTTTTACATTTTCAAATGATAAATTTTCATTTTGTAATAGTTTTGTTGGTATTGGTTTTATTGCATTATCAAATTTTAAATATTCTAATTTCAGAATATATAGATAATTTTTTGTAAATATCTCATTGGCTTGAAAAGTAGGTGCAGTTGCTGTTTTCAAGGGATAGGGTTTGATCTGTGGTAACTAGATTATGCTATTAGGCCTTCTATATCCCTGTTTAACTTATCCAGTTGATCTATAGGCTAAGAAAGGTGATTTAGTATTCTACTTCTAATGACTTTCTCTCTACTTCATGCATCTTATGCAGTTTTCACTCTATGGATTTTGAACTGATGTTATTTTGTGCAAAGCTATTCACAAATATTAAGATGTTTGTGAGAATTCCATATTTATTATTTAATGCTTTGAGTTCTGAGCTCAAAATTGTATACTGATATCAAAATCATAACCTCTATTTTCTTTTTGTTTGCACTTTCAAATTTTCCATGTCACTCTATTTTAGATTTCTTTTATATGTAGCATAAGCTACTATTGTTCCAAATTATCCATCGCCCTCCCTTAAAGGGATTCTGTATGCCTCCTATTGTCATGTAACTTGGGCCTCCCTCTGTGTGAGATTCCTTCCTTGCCACATCAAATTTGGATTTGATCATGCAACTTGCTGTGGCCAATATACTACGAGGAGAAGTGATGAATGTCATGTCTGAGCAGAAGCTTTAAGAGTCATTGTAGGGTTCAGTGCTCTCCTCCTTCCTTCTGCCAAGGGAACAACAGCAAATCCCAGGTGGGTGCTGGACCTTCAGATTGGATCTCAGAATCAAAAAGCCACAGGAGAAGAAGCAGAGCCAGAGATGACCCACAGAATATTGTGAGCAAGGAATAAACTTCTGTTTATGTCTGAGTTTTGAATTTTGTTCATTACTACAGGACAACCTAGGAGGAGAGAATACATGATCTATTCTAAATGTCATTCATCTCTTAATAGATTTATTTATAATTACTGATATAATAGATATGTTTAGTCTTAGTTCCATAGCTTTGTTTTGTATATTTTTATTGCTTCTTTTAAAAGATTTTTCCACATTATGGACATGTTTTTTGTGAGTTTTTTTCTTTATTTCATTTTGCATAGGTTCCTTCAAATCTAGAAGGTTTGCATTTTGTTTTAAATTCTTTTAGCAGTTATCATTGTGATAATAATATTTTATAATACACCTAATTATCAAATTTTAGACACTACTGATTAACTCTCCAATATGAGCAATGACAAAATTAGTAAATTATTTAGTTGTACCAATAAATTTTAGTCGATTATCTTTTTATTAGAATATGTTCCTGTAAACCTTCCATTTTGCCTCATTGACAAATTATTTTCTACAAAGTTGTTATTTTCTTGATCATCCCATTTCTCACTTAATAAATATTGCAGAAAATAAATGATCCAATGTGGGGGAGCCAGAGAGGGAAACACTGTGGGAAAGGGGGACAGGGAGAAGAGGAAGAGAGGGAGAGAGGGAGAAAGAGAGAGAAGCAGACACAGATTAAAGGAGGTTTTTAAGCCAATATGGTACCTTTTATAAAAAGTAGGTATGTATATATACTTTTTATAAAAGTAGGCTATACATAGGGTTGGAAATGACATTTTGGACACATTAAGACTGGGATGCTGACAGGTCATTCAGATGGCAAATTCCAGACTTTTAGCTTACTGTACTTGGAATGTGAGTTCTTTATATTAATATCAGACTTTGAGCATATTAATGCTGGGTGAAAGGAATGACGTTTGGCCTATCGATATATTGGTTTTATGTTTTTAAGAGAGGATGACTACCATATAGCAGCCTATTTCACCCCCTTGCCTCCTCTGATTACAAGTGATGCCCCTATACTCAACCCTCCCTTCTGCTGAAGTAACTAAATACTCAGCATGGTGCCTGGCACAGGGCAAGTATTCAATTAATACTTGTTACTAACATCATCATCATCATTAAATATTGAAATAGATAAAAAGGAAGATAAATTTTACAACAATTTCAAAAATATCTTGAATTATAACCATTTCTTTATAATTCAAGAAGCTATTAGTAACATCCCAGTGCCCAACACACTATGGGGTGATGTGTTTTAGGTTTTCAGTTATGCCTGAAGAGTAAGAGCCCAGAGGCTCCTCAAAGGAACTTATACTGATTTACTTGGTTCATTATGAGAAAGGTAAGGCCTAGCTCTTATAAATGCTAGATTGGGCTAGACGTATAGTCACATTTCAACTCTGGGAAAATGCTATGTATCAGAAAACAAAGTGCAGAAACATTTCCTTTGATATTATGTGTGTGTGTGTGTGTACATGCATATAAAATTTTGGTCTCAAACCAGATATGGCCTAGGACACAATTTACTACTACTCAAAGAAAAATATAATATTTGGTAATTTTATACTTATATTAGTCTATATTTTACATAAATGTTACATTATGACTAGATATTATATTATATTATGCTTGCTTCTTGTAAAACATGACATGTCGTAGAGATGTATCCATGTCTGCATGTGCTCTATTTCACCTTCCATTGAAATTGCTGTGTAACTTACATAATCACTCCCCTGTTGATGGAAATTTAGGTTATTTCAAAATTTTCACTATTAAAGGACTGCTATACTGCTTATGAATATAGACACAAAACTCCCCCAAAATATTAGCTACCAGAATTCAGCAACATTTAAAAAACATTATACCCCATGACCAAGTGGGGCTTATCCTAGAAATGCAAGAATGGTTTAATATGAAAATCAATGTAATACACCCTATTAATAAAGGACAAAAACCACATGATCATTAGAATAGAAACAGAAAAAGCATTTGACAAAATTCAACACCATTCATGTTAAAAAAATTTTAAAAACTAGGATAGAAGGGAACTCCTGTAACCTTATAAGTGACATCTACAAAACCCCCACAAAACAAAAACAAAAACACCCCACAGATAGTATACTTAGTGGTGGAAGACATAATGCTTTCCCCCTAAGATCAGGAACAAATAAGGATGACTGCTCTTGACAATTCTATTCAACAATGTAATGGAAATTCTAGCCAGGAAAAATAGGCAAAAAAAAAAGAAATAGACATCCAGATTGGAAAGAAAGAAGCAAACAATCTCTATTTACAGATGACATGATCTTGTATATAGAAAATCCTATGGAATTCAACAAAAATATTAGAAATAATAAAAGAGTTCAGCAAGGTTGCAGGATACAAAATCAATATACAAAAATCAACTGTATTTCCATATACTAGAACAATCTAAAAACAAAATTAAGAAAACAATTCCATTTAACTAGCATCAAAAAGAATAAAATACTTAGGGATAAATTTAACAAAAGAAATATAAAAATTACACTCTTAAAACTACAAAATATCATCAACAGAAATTAAAGAAGATATAAATAAATGGAAAGACATCCCAGGTTCATGGATCAGAAGACTTAATATTATTAAGATGGCAAGATTCCCCAAATTTATCTACAGATGCAATGCAATCCCTATTAAAATCCCAGCTGAATTATTTGCAGAAAATGACCAGCTGATCCTAAAATTCACATGGAATTGTAAGGAAACTAGAATAGCTAACACAATCTTGAAAAGGAAGAACAAAGTTGGAAAACTCACATTTCCTAATTTCAAAACCTATTACAAAGTTACAGTAATCAAGATAGTATTGTACTGGCATATGGATAGATACAGAAATTAATGGAATATTGAAGGTCCAAAAGTAAATCATTTACTGATTTTCAACAAGCGTGTCAAGACAATTCAATGGGTGAAAGAACAGTCTTTTCAAGAAACAGGTGTGACAACTAGATATCCACATGCAAAAGAATGAAGATGGATCCCTATCCCAAACAATAAATAAAAATTAACTCAAAATGGATCACAGACCTAAATTTAAGAACTAAAAGTATAAAAGCTTTAGAAGAAAACCTAGGAGTAAATCATGGTGACCCTGGGTGAGGCAAAGGTTTCTTAGGTTTGGCAACAAAATACAACAGATGAAAGATATATTGGATTATACAAAAATGAAAAACTTTATGCTTCAAAGGACACCATTAAGAAAATGAAAGGGCAACCCACACACCTGGGAGAAAATGCTTATCTGATAAGAGACTTCTATCCAGAATATATAAAGCTTACAACTTAATGACAAATAATCCAATAAAAAAATAAGAAAAAGAGTTGAATATGTATTTCTTCAAAAAAGATATATGAATGGCCAAGAAGGACATTCGTATTAGTATCACTAGTCATTAGGAAAAAAAGCAAATAAAAACCAGAATGAGATACCACTTCACACCCATTATGATGGCTATAACAAAAAAGACAAAATAAGCAGTGCTGAAGAGATTGGGGAAAAAATTGGAACCCCATTCATTGCTGCTGGGAATATAAGATGGTTCAGGCACTTTGGAAAAGTGCTTGGCAGTTCTTCAGAAAGTTAAACAGAGAGTTACCAAATGACCCACCAATGCCACTCCTAGTATATACCCAAGAGAAATGAAAATACATGGATTCACAAAAACTTGTACACAAATGTTCATAACGGCATTATTCATAATAGCCAAAAAGTATAAATAATCCAAATGTCCATTAATGGTTTAATGGATGAAGGAAATGTGATATAACCATATAATGGAATAGTATTTGGCCATAAAAAGGTATAAAGTATTGATACATGCTACAACATGGATAAACCTTGAAAAGAGTTTGCTACGTGAAAGAAACCAATCACAAATTTTCACATGTGGTATGATGTCATTGATATGAAATGTTCAGAATAGGAAAATATGTGGAGACATAAAGTAGATTAGAGTTGCCCAGGGCTAGGAGGTATTGGGGAGTGGCTGCTAATGGGCGATTGTGGTGATGTCTGCACAATAATGTGAATGTAATATACACATAAATTGCACAAATAGGTGGATTTTATGTACATATTGCATGTTGAATTGTGTCACCCCAAACGATATGTTGAAGTCCTATTCCCAGTACCTGTGGATGTGGCCTTATTTGGAAATAGGGTCTTTGCAGGTGTAATCAAGTTAAGAGGAGGCCAGGTTGGATTAGGGTGGGCCCTATATCCAATGACTGGTGTTCTTATACGAGTGAGAGAGATGTGGAGACACACGGAGAAGGTGGCCACGTGACAACAGAGGCAGAGATTGGAGTGATGCTGCTATGAGCCAAGGAACGCCAAGGAGTGACGGCTCCCCTGGAAGTTAGGAAGAGGTAGGGAATGACCCTCTTCTAGAGCCTTTAGAGGGGTCAGAGCCCTGCTGATACGTTGAGTTCAGATTTCCAGCCTCCAGAACTGAGAGAGAATAAATGTCTGTTGTTTTAAGCCATGCCGTTTGTGGTAATTCGGTATGGCAGCCCTAGGAAGCTAATACAGTATATGAATTCTACCTCAATAAAGATGTTTAAAAAAAGAAACAATACTGCAGAGAACATCTTTGTACATTTCTTCTTGTGCAGATACTTAGTGACAACAACTGAAGGAACTTCTGGTGCAAATAGATACACAGTTTAAATATTAAATGTACTGCTAAATTGTCCTCCATAGTGGCTTAACTAATTTAGAAGCAAATTAACACTATATGAGGGTACTTGCTTACTTACAGACTTCTAAAATCTTGAAATTATCACAGTTCTTAATATTGGCCAATCCAAGAGGTGAAAAATGTTATTTCGCAGACTGAATTTGCATTTCCCTGATTACCAGAGAGACTGGCATCTTTCACATATTTATTGGCCACTTTTATTTCTTCAGTTAAGTGCCCTGGTCAAAATTTTGCCCATTTTTGGGGGGGTTTCTTTTGCTTTTATCAAATTGATTTGTAGTTGTTTTTTTTTGAAAAATATATTTGGACACCAACTCTTTACTTCTGTGTTTGTCGCAAACATTTTTTCTCATGTGTCATTTGGCGTTCCTTTATTTATGCTGTCTTTTATCATGGTTTTAATTGGATAGTCATATTTTTTATTTTCTAAGATAGCCTTTTTGTTTTCTGTTTTTTTCCCTTAAGGCATACTTTCTTGTTTCATGGACACACTATCACTGCAAATTTTTCTAAGTATAGCTACTAGATATTTGGAACTCTATTATTTGAGTTCTCTTGTTTTCCCATGGGTCATCTTTGCAGTTTATTATGGTCTTTTCCATTTGTGTTGCAGGCTCTCATTCAAGAACGAGGCCATAGGTCTCTGTATGTGGGTGGGGCTTGCTGTCTGTCCACCACAAGTGCTTGTTATGAATTGGCAACAAAAATACCAGAACACAGAGAGGTTTGCCGTAGGTGCTATGTCATGGCTCTGACCACCAAACATTTTCAGATCTCTCTCTGGAAACATGGTAGGACTGCACTTCCTTCCCTTCTGAAACTTTTGTGACCATGTGACCAGCTTTGACCAGTAAGACGGGTGTAGAAGTTACGTGGATGTGACATTTGTCAATCCCAGATGGGAGGTCCGAAAGCACCAGGGTGTGGTTTGCCAGGTTCCCTTTTTCCTGCCAAGGTGAACAGATGAAGTCTCTCTCTATGATCTTAGGTCCATGAGTGTGACCCAATGTTCACAGCCTTCTGTCAACCCATGTTGGACATGCAGCGGGAATGAGAAATAAACTTGTGCTAAGTCAACAAGATTTGGGATTGCATTGTTTATGTTTCCTTTTTTCTTGCAGCCTACCCAAGCATGTTCTGATTTACACATGTAAGGATTTCCACCTGATATCCTTGTTCACCCTAGACCCATTAAAAACATCCTTTCTTTCATTTCAAGGTTATTTGGGGAAGACTAGGAGATGTGTACATATGTTCAATCAACCATCTTGGATCAAAATTTTAACAAAGCCTTTCCTTCTTGAAAACAAATGCCTTGGCATTGTCATGTTAGACCCAGCCTCAGACTTTTACAGATAAATGCTCTACTTAATGTTTAGGGATACTCCATAGATGTAAACATAGCCCAGTTTGAAGGCAGCAGTTGCCTAATCTTTGCACCCTGATCCATCCTGATGGATCAATCCAATTGTTACAGAGTGAGGATAAGGCATTCAAGAAGTCTTCTTTGCCTTAGGAATGATGCCGTAATTAAAAAGTTAGGCCACAAAAAATATCTTTTATCGTTATCAAGTTTTATGTTTCTCCTTAGAGAAGTCTATTCTTTCTGCTGTGTAACTCTGAGGTTATTAAACACAAATTCCAGGCATACAAGACAGTAAAGCATCAAAAACCAAAACAAAAATTGCTCAAAGTGATTAAAACCTTTTCCAGCAGAATCTAATTTATACCACAAAACAGACCCTGAGAAGAGGATTTGCTTGTGGAACTGACTTATTTTCTGCAAGAAGCTGTTATTAAGTGGAATCTTTCTACTTGGTGTTAGCATCACCAGGCTGCAGAATCTGAGCCAATAGATCTGCCCAGGCTCAGCTTTGTTAGTTTCCCATATCCCACAGCAAGGTACATTTGCAATGGATGCATGGCCACCACATCTAGATTTAAACTTAACGCTCACCCAAGTAGCAACACTGAAAGGCACTTGCTTCTCTACCTTTCTTTCTAGATGAGCTTCTCTGATCCCAGTATAGAGGGAACTGATTAAAGTACCCAAATTGAAATGCATGTCCTGTGTTCTCAAGCCAATGAAATCTTTAACGTGCTGTCCTCTTTCTAATGGCCCTGACCCAGAGCTGAAGAACAACCTGTGGTTTATGGGAAGAGTGACCAGAAGGAAAGAATTCCATCACCAAAGCACCTGATGCCCCTCAGACCAGAGGTCCCATGGTGTAGATGCCAGACACCACCACAGTGATTGGGATGAAATATAATTAAAAGGGCAGATTGACTCTAAGAATTTACAGGATTGAGTCACATTTTAAGTAAGGTAGCCAGCATTTATCTTTGGAATCATTCCATTTTAGTCACTGCCATCAAACAGAAGAAATCCAATCAGAGGGACAGGATTTGGTTTCATGAGGAAGCCATGAAAAGAATTCAATGCCTTTGCCATTGCTCTGGAGAACATGCCATTTTGAGGCTTAAAGATTAGTGGTTGGACCTTGAAAGTTATATTAACCTTAAAACTGCCTTAAATCTTTTGAATGGTTAATCTTACCTGGCTGTGAGAAAATTTTCCTATCAAATTGTGTTTGTCTGAATTTTGCAAACAAACTTGCTTTTAGGTGATTTCGGGTATCACAAATTTTCTCCTTGTGTTTTCAGTAGCATTAAAGCTACCTTTTGGAAGAGAACCATTGAGCTGGTAGGTGCCATGATAGAATAGAGGCAAAACCCTGGATGTATGTACTGGGTCCCTTTCCCCAGCTTGTATAAAACATATTTTAAAAATGCACGTTCTTTTTGCATAATTAACTCACAAATTTTTGGAAAGCTTTTATCTAAGCTTGTGGGTTTTTTTTTTCTTCCTTTTTACAAAAGTGACTTGTGGGAAAACTCATATCTGTGTTTGTCTGTGGAGGTGGTTTCTGGGTCAAAATGAGAACTTATTCTTGGGAAGCCCCTGGGCAAGGAGGCAAGACTACCCCAACCGCCCCTCAAAATGTGAGGGCCGAGTAGACCTGACAGTGCAAGGCCCAGCCTTTACCTCAGCACAGGGACCCTTCTGCCCATAGGGATATCCAGTCCAGTTATATGGAAATCTTGCTTTGGAGGAAGTGCTGATGGAACCTAAGTTCTCTGGCACATCTCTGCTTTTTCTGCTGCAGTGCTAGGGAAATGAAGATATGTCCTGGCACACTGGGGCGCTTCCCGGGGCAGTGAAATGGCATTGGAGTAATGCAGATCACAAAGAACACCCGCTCCCCCACAGTGTAGGGCGTCTTTATCTCTGCCTATAGGAGCCTCATGATCATCATTGGTTCATTCTGAGGTGTGACTCATGAGCCAGGGTGTCTCATCAGCTGAGAAGAAAAAAAAAAAAAAAGCGCTCCAATGTTCTAGCACCGCAGCTGGAAAAACACTGCTACCCTATTTTGCTGGATCAAAGTTCTAGGGAATTACTTGAGAATAAATAATAGGGAAGGATTCAGTCCACGCAACGGCTTCCAGACCTTTATACAATGTTTTAGGTCACTAGCTAGTAGTGGTGTGTCACAGCTAAGGTAAAATACCAACTACATCTACCGCCTCCTCCCCGTTTTAAACAGATGTGAGCTCTCCCGATACTTTTTGAAATGAGAAGAGAAATGATTAAGCGAATGGTAGAAAATATCAAATCAACTTTTTGCTTCTAAAAATTAAAGACAGTGTGAAGTTGACTGGTGGAGACGCCCACCTCATGTGTTCCATCTGGCATCACAGTTTCTGCCAGGTCTCTCAGTGCCATGACTCTTCATCTTTTTTACGTTTTCAAAAACTATGTTTTATGTTATCATGTTTCTTTTTGGCAAGTGGTCTTAAGTGTCAACTCTATGGAAACGATACATGGCCTTTGTGTTTATCCATGGCTTCATGCATGATCCATTCTCATTGACTCTATTCAGGGAAAGTTCAGGCGTGTAAGCAAGGTGAGACCCCCACACCAAGCATGCCACCGTGAGGACAACATGTGACACCCAGACATCTTACATGAGAAACACTTGGGAACAGCCTTTGTCATCACGCATGTGGACACCTTCATGCAAAGATAATTCTTGACTGAGAAAAAGAAATACATTGTAACTAGTTTACATTTACAGTTTATGAATGGGTACTGTAGTTCTTCATTGCAGTGTCAAGCGGCATCATTACCTGTTATTGTGTAACAATGAATTTCCCTGTGGCAGTCCATACCCCACATCCGGAGACTTGAGCGCAGAACTTGCCCCTGGCAAGGGTTCTAAAAGTAATTAGTAATTAAATAAGTGGCACATGGATCTATCTACACTCCGGAGGGATAGAACAGGCCACTTTCTCTTTGAAGAAATAACTGTCTATTCTTTTCAAGAACAAAGCTCAAGGGGATTTGGAGTTTGTGGGGCATCTGGTTGGTTCTCGGTGGGGACTTCAGTCCAGGTGTGTCCTGATGTCTGTGGGTATCAGCCACCTCGAGTCTGACCACTCACCTTTCTAGTGCTGAGGGGCAGGATGGAATACAGGTGATGGATGGTATTAAAATGCCCGCCCAATGCAGGAAGTGAAAGCACTAAACCACAACTATCAACTGGTTAAGTTCAAGTGACTCAGCTATTTCAACTGGATGCAAGGGCTTGACCAATTGTGAGGGCCATCTACCCAGAGAGGAATATGCTAGGCAACTGGAGTTGATTCCTTTTATAGAGAAACTGTTGAGGGCCTCGTTTGTTCAAAGTTGGGAGGAGCAGCCTCGAGGCTCAAAACAACCTACACTCAGGGCACCATTTCCCTGGCCACTGAGCTGGAATCTCTCAGGATACAAGAGGGAAGAACCCCAGGCTGGGGCTGGACACTCCACCAGTGTGAGTCTGCTCTGGATTCTCGGCTCAGGGAGTGAGGGAAGATGACCCAGAAGAGTTCAGGCAGGGGTCAGGACTTGATAGAATTGGGCCAAAAAAAGAACCTGGCATGTGATCCCATTTTATCTTTTGGGAATGGTATTTCTCGTTGATACTCACCCTGAAGGGCGGGAAGCCACTCCTCCTTTTGCCATTCTTTTGAGCTACGCAGAGATGAAAGTTACCTTCCTATCTGAATTGATAGGTTTCATGACTCCACAAAGCTGTACTTGGAGTCACTCAGACATTACATGACCCACTTCTGATTTCTACGTTGTGTCTCACAGAATGTTTCTCCCCTTCAGACTGAAATGCCCTCCGCCCACCTCTGCTGTGACTTGCCCTGAAAGAGCTGGGGTCCCCCTCCTGTGCCTGCAGGCCTGGGTGGGGTGTCCCACCAGAACTCTGGGCCCCCACTACCCCCAACTCACAATCACATGGGACTCGAGCTGTCTGCCTGGGAGTCCCTGTCTCAACTGTGACCTACTTGTTGACAGTTACCTGTACATTTATCTCTGTATACCTCGTGCTTAAAACATAAATGTTTCTTGGCTGCGTGGACTCATGGACTTGCCAATATCTCTAACCATGTGCATTCCAATATGTCAGTCCATTATTGCAGGGTTGTGTTTAGTGGAAATCTGTTAGCCATGCAGTCAGAGACTCATTCATGTGTGAATGAATGTTACATATGCATTTTCAATAAATAGGAGCTGCATAGATCTGAGTATATGCTCACATACCCTAACAGGATTTGACATTCTTTACACTTTAAAATGAGAATGTGACATTTGGCAACTGCTCAGAATGACAGAACACTTACAGGTAGGTGGAGGTAACACAATTTTATCTTTTTCGGAAGGCTTGCTGAACCTTTTGTGCCTCTGCAGCTGGATACACACTAAGCAGCAAGCCTGGGCAGGGACATCTACCTGAGGCAGACGGCCATGGCTGTACGTCCTTCTGTGGGGGACTGGCTGCCATAGCCAGAAGCAGTGCCTCACTGGCAGGAAGTCTGCACCTTCCACATCCACCCATCTGCCCCCAGTGCCCGGAGGGGACCCAGCATTGGTGGAATGGAGAAAGGGGAGGCAGAGCATGACTCTGCCCATGCCCAAACCAAAGGCCAGCAGATGGGTCAGACTCTGGGGCAGAAGGAAACACTTTTGCCCTTGATCTGGGTTCTCTCGTAAGTAAGCTGCTGCGTTGCACATGGAGGTGGTTTTCAAAGGTGTGTGATGGAGCCTTCCTTAGAGTTCCACAGAATTGCCCAGGGGGTAGGGCTGGCATGGCTGGGCTCCACCTACCTTCCACCAAATGGTAAAATTGTAGTGCTTTCTACTTGTTGGAGCTCAGCACAGCATTCCATGTAAATGAAGGGTTCTCAGGCTTACTTTTTTTGAAAATCAACAGTAAATTGTAATCTCTTGCCAAGTGTGGGGGTTTTGTTCCTAACTGCCCCTGTTGGCACAGCTGCAGTTAGTTAAACTCAAAGTCTCGTGGGAAGCCAGGGTTTGGGGTGCAAATAGAGAAAGTGGCATAAAAAATGTCAAGACAAATCGCAGAAAGGATCAAAGTTCTAGAGCAGTGCTGGCCGATAAATGCTCCGTGATAAAGGAATGTTCTCTCTCTGCACTCCAGGATGGGAACCACCAGCCACACGTGGTTCAGGAGCTGATGAAATAAAGCTCGTGAGGCCAGGGAACTGAATTTTTTATTTTGCTTACATTTAATTAATCATTTAAATTTCAATGGACTCCAGTGGCTTACTGGATGGGACAGGTAGCTCTAGAGGGCAATTCCCGCTAAACTGACTTGGCCCAGCCTCACCTTCTCTTGAGGTTACCCTGAAGCCATGTGGCAGACACAGGTTCTCCCATGTGCTTCATATGACACAGACTGGACTCCTACCTTTAAAATCTTGAAACTTGCTTTTACTGGGCCTGAAATAAAATGTAATGCTTTTGCACTCTGGTTTTACTCTCACGATTTCCTGCAAAATGCTTCTGTGACAGGTTGCCCTTGCCACAGCGTATCTAGAAGGAACATTTCCTCCGGCCCAGGTCTTGTGTCCCTAGTGACAGAGGTAGTATCTGCTGATTTCTCCCTTCTGCCTTATCCCATAGGCTTGTTTTGTGGATGGGGAGGAATGATGGTGGTTCTGCACTCTTGTCTGGTGGAACCAAACTGAAGAGCTTCTATGTAGAATGATGGAAGTCAAAACAATTTTGTATTCGAAAAGAAGGAAAACCAGGTTATTTCTCAAAACTGCATTTGGTGGGGACAACCACTTTCTGAAAGTGCTCTGCTAAGTCTGATTTGCTGCCATTTGCTGACTCTGTGGTCATGATCCTCATTCATTGGGGTCTGAGGGTCCCTGAGAACCTCCCACAGCTCCCTTCCTCCTTAGAGGATGCTCCAGGGCCAACTTGCCTTGTGCAGCTGAGGGGCGGCTGGCAGGGGAGGCACGTGGCCACCCATCTCAGGACAGGGCAGACGGGAAGTGCCCAGGGTGTGAAGAGGGGTGGCCAGGCGGGCTCTGGCTGATGTTGGTGAGTGGACACTCTGTAAGGCTTTGAGGAAAGTTGCTTCTCCTGGAGATTTGCCTGCCTCGTGCTAACTCATTAAGTATTAACCCTGGAGGCTTCCCTGGACATCCCAGGCTGGGTATTTTCTACCACAGGAGACCAGAAAACCATCTCTTCCTCTAACGAAGCAGCCCGTGGCTGCGAAGATGGTTCCAGCAGAAAGATTAAGAAGGCCTGCCAACTGAACTTTGACAGGCCTCTCTGAGGACAATGGTGGGGTAATTTCTACACTTGGGAAAAGGAGAGTCAGTCAGTCACTTGGAAAGCAGAGTCGGCAGAGGCATATGAACACATGGCTTCATACACAACTACACTTTCAGCCATGCGTAAAAGCTGTCATACCTTTACTGACAGAAAATTCAGAGGCAGAGTGCAAGCCAAAATGCTTTGGGAAGGAGTCCTGGCCACCTTCTCTGTTTGCACACAGGAGACGGGCTGACATTTCATCAAGGACTCACTAGGAAGCTCATCAGACAGGGAGGTACCTGCACGGTGCGGGCTGAGCCTAGCGCAGGGACTGTTTCCTTTTACAGGTCACCTCTCTGCTTCTAGGGACTTAAATGAAGACATCATTCCGCCCCCCCCCCCCAAAAGTGTCTTTGTTTTCAGAAACCATAAATCTGAGATCTCGGGCGAACTACCCCTTATCACTGTCACCCCTTAAATAGGAAACGCAGGGAGAACATGCAGTCACTGAATTCTGGGCCAAGGACCACAGGCACCCGGCCCTTGTCGTCTGTCCGTCCATCTGTCCAGGCGGTGGTGGCCACTTGCAGGCCTGTACTCACCGGTGCCCCGGGTGTGGTTGAAGTCCCCCTTCACCACTCGGCAGCTCTTCCCGTCCCCGCTGCAGACCCCGCACCGGTCCTCTTTGGCCGCAGACCCAATGATGCCGTCACAGCCGATTTTCTAAACAACAGAGCACCAGGTTATTCTGGGATGGAGACAGAGGGGACTTTGATAGAGGGTGTCCCTGTAGGGCCAAAAAGGGCCCGGGGCCCAGGAGACTTTCAGAGGCCTACATAAATGTTTTGATTTCTTTTACAAGAAAAGGGAAAAAAAAAATCACTGAAGAGAATCCATCCAGAATGATATTCATCTTTATGTCAATGTAGTCACAAAACGTTTAGTACGTCTCCTGGCCCAGGGAAGTCATATTACAGCCCGATGTCCCAGTGGGGTCAGAGCTGCCTGAGGGCAGAGGGCCCAGGGTCGGGGGGCACAGTTTCCTACAATTCCTGTCCCCTCCGGGCTGCTGAGTCACTGGTATCTTGGATGGAACAGCCACTCATCTCAGAACATACAGCAGGAACCACACGGACTTTGGGGAGCCCAAAGCTCCTTTGGGCAGCGCTGGGTTTGAGCTCCCCAAATCTCAGTTAGGGAGACCTAGCCCAAGCAGGGTTCCCTGTCTCTCGGACCTTTTCAAAAAGGCATCTCTAGAGCAGAGGAGAGATAGCTGCTACCCTTGGTGGGTTTGGGAGGCACAGCCCAAGTAGGTTCACCAAGAGTGGGGAAAGGCTTTACATGCCTGTTTTTACTTTAAAAAAAAAATGCACGAGAATTTTGTGTTCGGCAAAATAACGTATCTAAGTTTGTGCTGTGGTAAACACTGGGACTTGTTTTCAAATGGAAACGACCTTAGGAATGGTAATTCAAGTCATCAATTCTGAATGTTCGAGGAACTTTAAAAATTGCATTTATGGGGCTTGGTGCCCCAAGAGAACTAGAAGACCAAACTCAAGGAAACTCCAAACAATAAACTCTGTAAAATCCTTCAACACTATCCTATAATCCCTGGCAGTTACTTTTCTACATCTGCTGGAATTCCTTGTTACCCATCTTTGAGCTTTCACAGGAGGCCTATGGAGGTCCCTGGTCAGCCTCTGCTGGTTGGAGCATGTTCTGCTGACTTGACTGGGGTGTGGGTAAGGGGGCCAGTCCACTCCAGGCCATAATTAATCAAAGACGAGCGATAGTGTGGAACTGATGGCGAGGGCATTAGGTCTTCTTGCTAAAGACAGTGCCTGTGAAACACTGAAATGTGGTTAGAAAAGTTTTAGTGCTCAGAATCACATTCTAGAAGCGGGAGGGGAGAGAAATGGCCATGGAAAGTGTGGCCACTCTGCTCAGAAATAAGAACTACTGGTCTTTAGCAACGTGGAACCTGGAGTCCACCCCGTCTCTTGATGTTGCTCTTTTGAAGATCTCTAGTGACAAGCAACCTCCTGGTCACCACATCCAGTGGACACGTCTCAATCCTCAGCCTGTTTGACGTCTCTGTAGCCTCTAACATTGCATGGCTGTGCATATATGAATTCATTCAATCCACAGTTATTGGGCACCTAGTATGTGACTGATTGGGAATAGGGGGTGTAAGACAGAGGGACAGGCCAACGTGGAAACCGGCAGACACACCTGGGTCCATGCTGTGATGGAGGTGCACAAAGAGGCCACAGAAACCCAGGAGGGAAGGGGTGTCTGGAATGCGCAATGTATGATTCTCTTCCTACCCCTTTGCCAGCTCCTCCTCCCTCCTCTTGCTTCCTTGACTCCCCAAAAGTGGGCAGTTCCCAAAGTGCTCCCCTTTTGCTAGGCTCTTTGATTTTTCTTGGTAATTTCACCTCCCTTTTAGGCTTCGACAATCACTCTCCTGCAGACAAATCTTCAAGCGTGGTACTTCCCCCACCCACCCGGGCTCCCACTCCTAAATGTCTGCTGGGAAACCTCTCTTGGCCTTCTAGCCAAAACGGTGAACTCAATGGATCCACTTCTCCAAAGCGGCTCCCTCCTGATGTCCTCAGTTCTGGTCCCTCCTGGAGCAGATAGGGCGGCCTTCCCTCCAGCCTCATCTGTCTTTCCCTTCTCCTGACACAACCAGTTGGTAGCTGAGCCTAGTGGTTTTTGTCCCCTGAAAACCTCTAGGATCGAATTTCTTCTTCATGCTTCTGACAGCTCCCCTAGCTTCGTGCTTCATAACTCAGGACATCAACTGTCATCAGGCCAATCCTTTCCCTGCCGCTGCCAGATCATCTTCCCATGAGAAGATGAGATGAGAAGGCCCCCAGCTGTGTACCCCCTACGGCCCATCAAACCACATCCACACTCAGGAATTCAAGACCCTCCATTATCTCGTCCCCGTGACTCACCATCTCAGCTTTACCTTCTCCTCTCCAAACTGTACACTAAATCCCACTGCTTCCCACCCCCAGGCCTGCCCCTGTAAGCCCCCATCACTTTGCAGTGATACTGACTGCCGTAACAGTCCCGATTTCCCAGTTTCCACCCACCGTGGTCAATTGTCCCTAAACAAGAGATCTTCACTCCTTTTCTTCAGACCCTCCAGTCACTCAGAATCAACCAGAACCCGCATGCCCTGGCCCTTAGCACCTGCTGCTCTGCCTCCTCTGATCCTGGAACCTGGCAGGACTGCTCCTACTTCCACCTGCAGGAAGCATGCTCCCAGGTCTTCCCAAAAGCTGTCTGAGGTCCTCAGAGAGCCCTGCCACAGCCACCCTATTTACAGTTCCCCTCTGCCACAACCACTTACTCAGTCTCTCAGTGACACTATTTTATTTTCTTAACCCATCTTAGTCCTGGAATTACCGTGTTTCTTTGTTGCCATGAACATTCTGGTTCATTCTGGTCTATACATGGGATGAGGGCAGGAATGGGCCCACTGAACGCCTACCACTCACTCCGGCTTCTAGCCGTGGCATGCGCTCAATAACTACTGAAGAATGAAAAAATAAAATTCCACCCTAGGAACTCTCTGCCATGTCTAAACCGAACCTCTTCTGCTTTTAATCACCTTCACATCTAGTTGTTAGTTTTTCTCATCTTCCTAACAGCCTGTAAGTACACGGAGGACTGTCCTAGAATTCTTTGCAATCTTGTTCTCTCTCCTCATGCCCACGTCAGCTGCCATGAAGTTGAGCATGTAATACGTGCTCAATAAATAGAATAAAATTAACTCCTTCTTATCAAGCTGGGCCCTGGGCAAGACTGGGAGTAAGAGATTTTGTTTCCCAAAAAGGGTTCCCTGCCTCCCTCTTCTGAGCCCCTCACCCCTTGACAGTGACCTGTCCCTGAACTTGATATAGCTTAGTTTTCTCCTAATTTGAACTGGAGCTTTCTTGTGCAGTTTTTGATGGTCTTGTTTTTTTTCTTGCTTGGAGAAGAGGCACTTGCTTTCTTCAGCTTAACAGCTGTCTTCCAACTACTGCCTCATTCTCTCTCCTGAAGGAGGGAGCCTGCTGACTTCTTGTTTAATTTTAACTGGATGCTTTCAGGCCAGCTGCTCAGCCATCATCCTAGGATTTATTGCACTCCTGGGTTAGTTTTACCAATTCCCGCAGCATTCATCCTCCCCTTTCTTGATTTCATCCTTGTTTTGCTAAACTACATGTAATTTCCTCAGAATGGAGGCATGGAAAATAAAATTTCTGACTTCTTCCATGACTCCAAATTACTTTCTTTTGCCCACAGGCTTGGTTGATAGTTTGGCCGCATATACAGTTTGATAATTATCTCAAATTTTCTCCCTGGATCAGTTTTTCTGTTTGTTTTTCTTGGTCCTTCCTGTTCATGTTGGCTTTCAAGGAGCTGGTGCTCTTTGGTTGGCCACTCATACTTAAGAATGAAGAGCGGAAAGGTTGACTGAAGGAGCATGGCATTGGATGGGGAGACCTGTCACGCGGTGGGCTTCATTTCAAGACAAGTGGGTGGGAAGCTGGAGTCTGCCCTCAAATTCGGAATTGAGGGCCATTCTCAAGCAGCACAGCAGTCTACTCCATGGCTTTGGAAAGGGACCCTCTGAGTTTCTGCCTGGGTGTGATCACTAACTGCCTGTCAGGCTCTGACGGCAGGGGTATAGTCGGCCATGGTGCACACAGTCAGCTCCTCACATCCACCCTCCATGCCCAAGTCCAAAGGCTCCTGGATTTTGCCTGACAGACTGGCTTTCTTTCTGGATATAGCTCTCCAGTTGTTCTAGTTCTGGCATCCTCTGCTTTGATCCTTCAATGATGCTTCCATCCGCTTTTGTCTTCCAGAAAACTGAGGTTGAGGCCTTTCTTTGTCAAAGGGCAGCTCGGCTCCTCAACACGGTTGTGGGGTTGAGCTACACTTTACTTCTTTTGCCATCAGCTTAGTGGGGTCCCCAGATGGAAGAATAATGAACATGTGGCTCAGTCAGTCCTCTGGCCTAATCTAGAAGCTGCAATGGGAGTAATCTGATAAAAAAGAAAAAAGGGTGCAGGAAATAATTCTGGAAGTTTGGGTCTTGTGTTTGCCAAGGTTTGGCATCAATAATCACGCACTTGAGAACATCGGCTACGTATTCATGACCTGGGAAGGAGAAACCTGGAGAAATTGTTGAAATATAGGCCCAAACATCCATGCCTAGTACATTTTCCTGAATGCTCATTAACCCTTCTTTAGATAGGGGTGCTCTGAGGACAGAGGTGAGGTCTCTGGTATTTCTCCTAATTGCTTCCAATAATTCCACCCACTTAATAGACCCTTTACACAAAATGGGAGGTCAGTTAGTACTTGACAATGAAAAAGGGCCATTGAAATGGACACTATTTTCCAGAGCAGGTTACGCATCCATTCTTCCATCTATCCATCCATTCATTTTTTTCTTTTTTTAATATGCAACCCAACCAAAGGCTGTCCTCTGTGCCACCTCACGGGGAAATACAGATTAATCAGACACAATCTCTGCTTTGAAGAAGCTTACATGCCCTGGAAGCATTTTGGTTTGATGTTCGCCAAGCCCAGGATTCGTTTGCAGGTTATGGTCAAGGGAAGGATGACTCAAATCGGATGGCATTAGTTGTAAATGTGCATGAGCTAATAAAGCCTTAAAGAAGAGCCAAGCATACTTGGATCTCAGGTGTATTTAGATCTGTCCAGTGTCAAATGGGTAGAGCCATACATCAGTTGAACTTGCCATGGTGTGTCCGAGCTCCGGAGGCAAGGGATATGTATGAGAAGCTTATCAATAGGTTTCTTTGCCTCTGGATGCAAAAGTAGAAACCATTTATAGGCCCTTGCTGAAAAATATGCAATGCTTGTGTTTCTTTCCCCCCTCCTTCTCATTTTTATGGGTGCCGTTAAGTTCAATTTCATCATGTTAAATAACGTGTGACTCACTGAAATTAAACTGAACTCAGTCCTTATAAAAACAGAATAAAATGGTATTTCCATGTTTCATGTTATGGTTTGAATCAGCCTGCTATTTGGAGCTTAGTGGAATCTACTCAAAATGCCATTTTGGCGTCTCTCCTCCATCCTTTCCCTACCAACGAGTCAGTGTTCTCAATATTGCCAATAACTCCGCTTCCCCAAAATAGCAAAATCTACAGCTGAAGGGAACAGAGGAAAAAGCAAGTGAGTCAGAACAAACCAAGGCAATATTTCTGTAAGCGCTGTTTTACATAAAATGTGGATGATTTCTAAGCTTTATCCTTTATAATTATGTAATTACGTCAGTGCAGCCTCTACTCACCAGACACCTTATTTTTTGTTACTATTACTATTATGACTAGTATTCCCTTCCTTGTCATAGTCACAAGTACCACAGGAGTCCAGGCCATTCCATTTTGGCAATTACTATCACTAGGAATCAATACTGTATTTGTATTTAATTTGCTGTGATCTTATTCAAGTATGCCTAACCTTGACTGTAAAATGCTACTAAACATGACTTTAATCACTTGGATTCTTTTTGTGAGAATGGACTTAAGAGCGGGCAAAGGTTAACCTTTGCAGTCTCTCTCTGAAGAAAGGGTACTGTTAGAAAATTGCAGACAGAACTTTTAACTTGTATCAGAAAGAAAGTTGCTTCTCAGGGTTCTTGCCTGGTGAGGTGATTGTAGGCAGGTGCTACTGCCACCTGCCAGAGGGAGGCATTTCTGCTAGGACTGGTGGACTGCCTGGAGGTGGAGGTCACAGGCATCAATGCAGAGGAAACCGTGCTTCCATTAACTGGCAGCTTGTATCTCCTACCAGCACGGGAGGCTCCCAAGGAGGCTGAGACCACTGGAAAGCATCGTGAAAAGTGCCTTTCTCTGCACTTGTGCTCTGGTTTTCCTGCCAGCCTCAGTGTAGGGGGCCACTAAATGCACTGATGACAGCAGTGTTAGTGGTATGGCGATAGCTTGGGGGGCCTGGGGATGGGGTGGCATCTGGGAACAGGAAGGCATGTGTGCCAGTGTCATTTCCATCACACTCAAAAGCAGGGCAGATTCTGGCTCGATGGTACCCCGAAGACCTCAGACTTGGGGTTGGCTAGTCAAACGCCCTCAGCGGCATCTCGTCCTTGTCCGTTGACTAAAGGACTGAAGGCTGTACCATTGTCTTAGTTTGCTAAAGGCTGCCAACACAATATACCAGAAATGGGTTGGCTTTTATAACAGGAATTTATTAGGTTAAAATCGTACAGTTCCGAGGCTGAGAAAACGTCTAGGTCAAGCCATCAGCAGAGATGCTGACGCTGCAGGCCGGCTGCTGGTGATCCTGGACTCCTGCCGTGTGGCAAGGCTAAAATGATGTTGGTCTCTGCTTTTCTCCCAGCTCACTTTGTCCCTGAGCTCTGCCATGGGCTATCAGGTGCATTCCAAGTCTTACCCTTCTCCTCTGGGCCTTGTCTTTTTAGCTTAGGCTAAAGTGGCTTCCTCTCAGCCTCTGTGTTTGATTTTGATTCCAGCTTCTGGGGTCTTCTCTGTCTCTGCGGCTTCTTTCTGTGTGTCTCTGCTTTTAATCCTCTATTTGTAAAGAATTTCAGTAAGCAGATCAGGACCCACCCTGGGTCCTGCAAACTAATCAAATGCCCTGAAGCAATCTAATCAAAAGCTATCTAATCAAAAGGTCCCTGCGCACAATCTAACCAAAAGATCCCACCTCCAACAGGTTTACACGCACAGGAACATAATTTTCTGGGGTCCACAAAAGACTCGAACTAGCATAGTCTGGGGAAGATTCCCTAGTTGAAACCAGCGTCATGGAGGGGCCCATGGGCACTAATCCCTTAGAGCCAAAATTACATCAGCCAGTCAGAGGGACCCCACTGGCCAGAGAATTTCAGGATTCTTGGAAATGCCTCCACATGGGCGAACACGCTGCAGAAGATGCTGGAAAGCACTGGGAGTGGCCCGACTGGCCCTACTCAGGAGGGTCCATACACTCTTACTTTGGAAGATATTATCAAAGGCCATGACACATGCCGGCCTTTAGGATGGCCTCTACAAGAGTACAATTTAAGGACATAAACCAGGCACTTGGCTTGCTCACAGTCTATGGGGAACTGTCAGCAATTCCTTATCTTAGTAATAATGATAAGCGCCTTCTCACACCCCTCAAGGGGCCAGACCCTGACCATCCACGGGGAGGGCTTCTTTCCTGGGAGGCCATCTTGCTAAGACTCTTGGGCACCAAGTGTTTCTCACCCACATGCACCCACATTTGATACCACCACCAGGCAGGAGTCTGGAGTGTGTCAGGGTTTCACCTGGAAAAATCCCAGTTTGGGGTGGGTTTGGGATTTTGCAGGGGAGAAAAATCCCTTAGGGTTGAAATGGCTTGCTGCAGACACCATGCTAGATGCTATCTTTGTGGCCTTGCTTACTGGCCTTTCCTTCATTCTGTCTTTCACGCATTCACCTGAACTCTCCTAGACATCGAGGGGGCGGAGAGCCTCTTTGGGTGCAGGGGAGGCTTGGGGCTGGTTTCCAGTACAACAACTATTAAATGAGGACAGGCAGGGTCTTTTCCCACCCATCTCCCACCCTGGAACTTGCACTTTGTATAATGATTACCTCAAACTGAGCATGAGAGATTGCCTTGGGGGTGTTTGTGTGTGAATTTTGGAATGTATGGAGACCCTGGAGGCATCAGCAGCCATGCAGCTACTGGAAAGCAGTTTCTCTTTTCCAGACGAAAACCAATGGCCCTCCAGTGGCCCTGGGCAAGAGGACACTGTGCTTGGTCTCCCACAGGTGCTGGCCAATGGAGTCCAAACAAGAAGCTAGAATCTGAGGAAGGACCTGGTATTCCTTTCTGTGGCAAAGGGTTGGTGGCTGCCACGCGTGGCATGCCTGACACTGATCCACCTGCTCAGGGCCCTGGGAGCCACCCATCCCCCGTGGCTCTCGTGGCCCTACCTGCTGATGGCCACAGTGATGACAGAGAGCAGGTGTCTGCAGTCATGGGGGACAGATTGCACCAGGCCATCGGGCCATCATGTTTGGCACCATCGTAGGTGGCAGCACTGGAGCCACACCCCTCTGGGCAGTGAAAATCTGCACCCACCCAACATCCGAGATACCTCCACAGCTAGGAGAAGGATGCTCGTCCTGATGACAAAAGAGGGAGTGCAGTCACCGGACAGCAGGGCAGAGTGCGGAGCTTGGGAAGGGCATGTGCTAAAAGGGGGCCTCAGCTCACGCAGATTTAAATGCAGGTGGAGTGGGAGTTTCCCTCTTCCCTTTCACCCTTCTTCGATCCCTCCTTCTCTCCCTTCTTCTCTTCCTTTCTCCCTCCTTGCCCCTGGTCCTTTCCTTCTTTCCCACCTTCCCTTTTTCTTTTTGTCTTTTAAAGTGGCATTTGCCATCTTCCTAGTGGTCAATGACAGCTGACATTAGGATGGGTCAAGGGACCCATGGGTGCAACATCCCCTGGGAGCAGGTGCATCGACCTCCCTGGACATTCCCTGCAAAGGCATCTGCTCAGGTCTACACTACCTTTTGTAACTAAACAGCGCAGCTTGTCCAAAAACATACTTTTCTATATACCCTCCAGCCTTATCTTAGTATTCGACCTGCTTTTCTCTTTGCCACAATGTCTAAAGCTATTGTAACATTTTTAAAGATGATTCCGTTGCCTCTACTCTTTGTGCCCCGCCGACTCCTGGTTGGCGTGACACAAAGCAGGAAGGCATCCTGCTCCGTCAGGGCCGAGGGTGGACAGGGAGCAAGGTGTAGGCTTCTTGAGAAAATCCCCGCCCCGCAGGCCTCATTCCCCACCCCAAGCCCACTCTGGGGAGAGGGAAGCCCCTTCTGCAGACCCTGCCCCACAGGCCATAAGGAAAGGCGGTCACCTGGCACCTGCCGTGCACGCAGAGGTCCGTCTCGTAGGGCCCACAAGGCGTGCCGTCCAGCACCCGGTCGGCCACCAGCAGCGGGGCCTCCTTCCCAAGGGGCGAGCAGTGGAGTTCACAAGGCTTCTCTGCGGAGGGAAAGGTGAGTGGGCGTTGACATGGGCAGGAATATGGGGGTCGTGTGTGGGTGCAGGGCATGGGTGAGATGGGCAAGCCCCAAGGGATGGGAGGTTGCAGGGCAGAATTAAAAGGGCCCAGGAGCCTGGTGCCTGGGTCCACCTATGCAGGCATGTGAACCCTGCACGGGCAGCCAGTGAGAAAAGGCGCTCTGACTTGGGTGGGTGGCAGGGTGGATGAGGGTTCCGGGATGCTTTTTATTCTTTGTAAGGATATGGCATTTCCTTTTTCCAAAGGTCATGAAAATGTGAGGTTGGACACACATTATGGCTGTGTGCTAACGCCTGTGTAAGTCGAATAGGTTTCAAGGTCAAGCCTGGGTGCTATGCCCCTGTGGTACACGTGGGGAAGCAGGAAAAGGGGAGCGAGTGTGTGGGGAAACTGGGTAGTGTCCAGGGCAGTGGTGTTTGCTAAAAGTTTCTGTGCTCCTGCAGTTGCTGGATAAAAGCTGCAGAGCTGAGATATGTACAAGGTGGTCCTGGGGGAAACAGGGTAGGAATCCAGCACAGAAAGGGAATACAGGGGATGGACTCTAGGACAAATCCTAAGAGCCACATCCCCAGGCAGTTTAGAAATCCCATTTTTGGCCGCTTGTTGAACCCCCTGAGCTCCTGAACAAGCCAAGCTGTTCCTTCTACCCAGAAAGCTCTCCCAGTACTCAGCCTTCTGGAAAACTCCATGACTCCAGAAGCTCCCGCTCCAGAGCGCCCTCCTCTCACACCATCTGACTTGGGGCATGTTTCAACATTTATTCATAATAAATATGGAATGCGCAAAGACCTGGTGGTCTCACGGGGTAGGACAAACATCTCCCTAACTCCTGCACTTTGCACCCACCTCCGTTAAAGCCCTCTGCCATTAGCCTGTTGTTCTGTCATTGTTTGAGCAACTCTCATATACAAGGAAATTTCTTATGAGGAGGGGCCCATTACTAACAGAGTTGGAAAGGGATGTATTTTAATTATCTTTAAACTAAAAAACTTATGGAACTGTGAACACTTTGAGGGCAGGGGGCCAAGGTTTCATCTCATGTCCCTGGGCCAAGCCCAGAACTTGGCTCGCAGAAGGATTCAGGAAATATTTTTGAACAAATGAATGGATTTGTTCTTCCCTTCTTAGGAACAGATTTTGAACAAATGAACAGATTTGTTATTCCCTAAGAAAGAGGAATGCACAGTTGGTCTCTTTCTCTTGGTCACCTGATATCTAATGCCATTTAGGTGATTGTTTTGCAAAGGGAATCTCCAAAGAGAGGAAAACTGTGTGACCTCTGCCCAGTCCTTTGTCTCCACTACAAGCCGTCGTGACGATGGGGCCTTCTGGGCTCAAGCAAGCACGGCAGGGGTGGAGAAAAGCTTTTGAAGCTCACCTGACCTCAGAGGACCTCGGCATCTGAGCTGGGAGCACTAGTTAGAACAGATGTTCTGTCTTATCCAGTATAGGGGATTGAATCATGTCCCCCACAAGAGCATGCTCAGGTCCCAACCCTGGTCTGTGGGTGGGAACCCATTTGCAAATAAGACCTTTGAAGATGTTTTTAGTTAAGTTATGCCCAAACTGAATGCAGGTGGGCCTTAATCCAAAATGGATGAAGTCCTTATAAACAAAGGAAATTGGACATGGAAGTAGAAGCCAAAGAAGTAAAGAGAGATTGCCATGTGATGGAGGCAGAGACGCACCTACAAGCCAAGGAACAACAAGGATTGCCGGCAAGTTACCACTGGAACGTTCTAGACTCCAGAGAAAACAAGGTCTTCCAATGCTTTGATGCTGGACTTCTAGCCTCCAAACTGTGCCAATAAACTTTTGTTGCTTGGGCCAACCAGGCGTGATATTTGTCGTAGCAGTCACAGCCCCTCTGGGCTCTTGTGATTGGACGACATTCATTAAACCACATCCGGGTTTAGGAGCTGTCCACAGGCTCCTTTCCTGTGGCTCTCTGCTGGTCAGTGCTCTTGGGAGGAAATCTTGTCTTGGAAAGGAGCACTAGAAAGGAGCTACAGGGACTGTGGTGCTTGACTAAGTTCTCCCAGTTAGTTGTGGGGACAGGAAAATCTTTTAAGAATAGATTGGAAGTTTTTTAGCTTCCAAATTGAGCAAACCAAGCATGTTTCAACATTTATTCATAATAAATATGGAATGCGCAAAGACCTGGTGGTCTCATGGACACTTCCATTAAAAACCTAGTATGCACAGAATGAGAAAAATCTCATGAGCCAGGTCTAACCTGAGCTGTCGGAGGGCCGTGAGTAAGCTGGAAGAAATGACCCATTTCCTAGCTAGCAGTCTGGGGTGTTGGTCCCTCATTTGGATGGGGCCACTGGAGGAGGGGTCAGAGAGAAGGAGGGCTATGGGAGACCCAGTGTAAACCGAGGAAGGCCCTTTTGGCTATGGTTTGTAAACTGCGGATTTTAATTACAGTTTGAAAACCGTAGATTTTTAAGCACTGACTCAATCCTGGGAGTAATGAGCTGTGGGCTTCATTCAGTCACAGTGATGATGGTGATGATGATGGTGGTGGCGATTCCATCATAAATGAGTGTCGTTTACTGAGCATCTACTGTGTGTCAGGCAACGTGCTTGGTGGATTATGTGTTCATGTGGGTGCTGTCATGTTTCCATCTCACAGGCGAGCACAGGAGCTCGCGCAGCAGGCACTGCTGTCCCAGTCCCTTGGCCCAGGACAATTTCCACCATCACTGCACCAACTGCATCCCTACCTGCACTCAACTCCTCCACCTACACCCCACTCCACTTCCTACCTGCACCCAACTCCTACACCTGCACCCCACTTCACTCCCCACCTGCACCCTACTCCACCCCTCACCTGCACCCACTCCACTGTTCCACCTGTACCTTTCTCCACTGTCCCACCTGCACCCCACTCCACTCCTCACCTGCACTCCACTCCACTCCTTACCTGCACTCCACTCCCCACCTGCACCCACTTGACTGTTCCACCTACACCCCATGCCCCATCTGCACTCCACTCCACTGTCCACCTGTACCCACTCCACTCCCTATCTGCACCCAACTCCTCCACCTGCACCCCACTCCACTCCCCACCTGCATCCCACTCCACTCCCTGCCTGCACCCCATGCCCCATCTGTACTCCACTCCACTGCTGTCCCACCTGTACCCCACTCCACTCCCTACCTGCACCCCACTCCACCCCCTGCCTGCACCCCACGCCCCATCTGCACTCCACTCCACCCCTGCTGACACCCCCCCTCTGTGGCTGGGCAGCTTGGGCCACCAGGCTCTTGAGCTGAGCCCTGAGGTGGGCTTCCTTCCTCCACTCTGCTGGAATTTCCTTAGCTTGCCCATCTGTTTTGAGGACTTGGCTCATAATTAAGCGTTCCCCACATCTAACCAGGAGTACCATTACCTTCCAAAGAGAATGAGAACCACCTTTATTAAACTCCAGCACACGGAGGCTCAGAGCCCTTCAAAATTCTCTGAATATCGCCCTCTAGATGGTTTATGTGGGAAATTAATCTGCAGGATAAAGGCCCTGGTAAATAACATGAGGTCTGGGATTCTGCTTTGGGCAGTGGTGCCAACGCTCTTACATCCTTAGTAGCACAGGAGGAAGCTAAATCTTCTTGAAAATTATACAACCACATTCTCCAAGGAGAAGGAGCTTGGCGCATCCTTCTTGCCTGGCTGGCGTGTGCTGAGATGAAATTCAGACTGAGGCTGGACTGTTTGGCATGGGTTCTGGCTTCTTGGCAGGACTCATGTTTGGCTGGGGAAGCCACAGACAGGGCAGGCGAGACAGACTGGAGGCTTGAGGGCCCCAGGCCACAACTGCCTGGTGGAGGCTCGGAGGAGTCCTCCCGGCCCTCTGCAGTGAAGAGGACGTTTCTGGCCCTAGTGCTCTCGCTGCTGTCCCTGCCAGCAGTTTCAAGGTCTTACTAAGGTGAGATGCCATTTAATTTTGAGGCCACCACAAGCCCAGGGCTCACCCAAGCCCCTCCCAGCCCAGGTCTCAGCCGACTGGACGGGCAGGGGTCATCTGACTGTGGATGTGCCAATCAGTGGCTCTCTCCTGGGAACTCAGTCCAGATGTCCAGATACAGTCAGGTGGGTGGGTCAGTGGGTGAGTCCCAGAGAAGTCTGCACTCCCCTGTCAGACGTAGAAAAAGCTCTGAAAACTGCAAGCATTTTTCTCATTTGTGTTTAAACCAGCCTTGACTGATGAGGCTCCTGCTAGTCTTCAGTCTCCCATTTTTTAATGGCTCTAACTGCGTCCTCACCCCTCCCCCTGCCCCCC
>JAQZBX010001758.1:0-10944 GCA_029593785.1 Cabassous unicinctus | reverse complement strand
AGGTGGCAACTGAGGCAGAGTATGCCGTGGACTGCCAGCCTGTGGTCAGGAGAAGGAGGGAACTGACTCTCCCCTACAGATGTCAGAGTGAGTGTGGCCCTGCTGAAGCCTTGATTTCTGACTTCCAGCCTCCAGAACTGTACAATAAATGTCTATTGTTTTCAGCCACCCAGTTTGTGATATTTTGTTACGGCAGCTACAGGAAACCAAGACATCACTTACTGGGACTGGTCATAGGTGACCTGGCAGAGATATCCATGTGTCTAAATGTGGGGTGCTGCCCAGACCCCCTCCCCCCCGGCTCCTGGGCATGTTAAGTGATGCACGGTTGATGCACTGCTCTTACCTTTCCAACACCTAATTCTGAAACGTATCTGGCCCCGAAGGATTGGCTAAGGGACTCAGGTGAGAGGTGCTGTGGGGTAGCCCTGTCAGCCTGCATGTGGACAAGTTGGGAGGAAGCCAGTCTGCTGCGGGGGCAGGAAGAAGTGACTGGCAAACGAGCTGTGGTTGACACAGGTAGAGGTCCTGGCGTCTTCTGAGGCATAGCCCCACACCTTTCTATGGCCGGCTTCACCCCTGCCCTCGGGTCCTGCCACTTTACAACATTCCCTTTTTCATCAAACAACTCCAGCCAGCCTGGCCGGCACGAACTCAGAGCGTCCTAACCATTCTATGTGCCTCCCGCTGAGGGGGCTCCAACCTGGATGGGTTCCTGCCGTGCCAGGGGGCAGGCGCTGGGGAACACAGTGCCACGTCCAGACACGGCCTTCGCCAAGCCCTCCGACACTTCAGTGGGCGGGCGGCCTGCTGGCCTGGACAGAGAGGACTGAACTCCTGAAGGTTTCCACTTGGATGAGATTCCACAGGGAAAGCAGGAATGGGGTGGGTTTGGCAAAGGGCCATCTAAATGGGTTTCTGTCAAAAGGCTTTTGCACTTAGAAGCATTTTCTAAGGAGAGTCTTTGTCTTCTGTTGGAGGTGGTAGGGATTTGTGGTCCTGAGGCCCTCCCTTGGAAAATCTACCCCTGCAACAATTTTTTTTTCTTTAAATAAGAGAAAAAAGAAAAAAAAATACAGCTTTCCCTTTCTTGAACTGTGCGTCACCAGCCAAAGAATTCGGCGGCGATAGCAGCGCTATGAGTAGTGCAGTTAAAACAGGTTTCAGAAGAGTCTGGAGCCCAACCACAGGAATCGTTCTATCAGGGCTGAGTGGAAATTGTGCCTTTCGTAAACGAAGTTTTGAGAAGAAAAGTTACAATCTGCTTTCTCCCCCTGACTTCTGAATTGACCACGTATTAATTTGTTTCTACCCGTGTGAAACGTTCCTTTAAAAGAAAATGTTGGCTTCTGTTTATATTTGTGAGAGAAATGAAACCAAATGTGCAAGAAATCATGGCACTTCCACCCCAAGAGAAGGACTGTGAACTTGGGGTCTCTCCTTCAAAGGCAAACTTCTTACTGCCTCTGAGCTGTCCTTATCAAATAAGGTTGAACTTTTCAGATCAAAGACGGTGGCACTTGGGCTATAATTATTAATTACTTGGGCAGAAAGAAACAAAAAGCCAGTGGGTGAATAGCTACATGCTCAACCCAATGAGCTTTCCCAAATAGCTTCGTCATGAGGCTACCTGGATGGAGGATCTGGGGAGAGAGAGGTTTCAGGCCCTGTGATGATAAGGGAATCCGGAGACTCAGCCGTCCAAAAGTGGTTGGAAAGTAAAATAAAAGTTTAATCTGGGCTTGGAGAAATCCATGGAAAAAAGAGACATTTAAATGGGATTTCTGCATTGAATAAATGACCAAGGAAAGAATAACAACGAGTCGCTGCACGTAGTTGAGTGGAAATGAAAACGGCATGGGTCCGTTTTAGAATTGACCTCTTCTTGCTCCCGCAAAGTGGGAGAGGATGTGGAAAAGGACCTGGAATTGCCTTTATCTGGAGTTCTGGGGATGGCTGAAAGTTCAGAAACAAGGCCGCTTCTCTCACCGCTGCTATGTCCCTCCTGACTGGGGGCTGAATGTGGCTGAGGTTTCTGGAAGCCTCCCCTCTGCCCCTGCCCAGGCAGAAAGCAGTGAGGGTGTGTGTGAATACAACTCACACACACTGCAGGAATTCCTTTCTGGGAGGGTGGGTCTCTCCCATGGGTCTGCTAGCTACAAGAGGTGCTCTTTTTAAAAAGAAAAATATCTGGGGAGCCACCTCCGCAGCTGAGTAGATTGGTATTATCTGCTACTACTTAGAATGTCAGGCATCATCTTATGAGCTGGTTCAGAGCTGTTGGTTCAGGTCATTGGGTTAAAAAGCTGTGGGTCTGAGGGCTTATTCCACTGACACCTGGCCTGACCCTCGCAGTTAGGCACAACTGGGCTTGTCACAGTGGCCTGTGGAATGTAGAGCTTAGAAGTTCTTCTCTCAGCTGCCAAAATAATAACGGATCACAGGAAAGCCACCTCAGACCTGACACACATATGTCATTCTCCTGCCAACACTTTATCGGCCACCTAAAAATCAGGCCTGGGAGCTGTCGTTCTTGCTAAAGTCATGCTTCCTGTCTTATGCCAGTACTGGAAGCAAGAGGAGAGCTGCTTATTCTCTGTGAGTCAAGTCAACTTGCCCAGACGTGGGTCGTTCCCTCGCCTGCCTCCGATCACCTGCATGAGTGGGGCATCCCACATCACCTCTCTGGGTCTCCGAGCTCACACCTGCACAGCTGTGTTTGCATATTAAATGAGATGATGTATGCTAACTTCATGCATTTGCTGTGCGTGATAAATGGGAGCACACTGTTGTCATTATAATCCAAAGACTCATTTACTGAAGATGAGTAGAATTATAGGTGTGAAAAACCCTGAACTAGGTCCTGGGTGCCCTTCCCTACAATATGCAAACCTCAAAAGTCCTACCTATAAATAATACACTGCCAAGAATTTTGTCAGCCCCTGGAAATGTTAGCACTGCCCAGTGAGGCAGAGATTTTTGATTTGGGAGAAAGCTCTTTGAAAGAGAATGTGACCTGCACTTCCCAAATTGCAAACTGTTCTCAACATTTTCCCAGGCTCCTCAGTCAAGGAGTCAGAGCAAATCCAAAATGAGCCAAGAAAAAAAACAGGAGAAAGCAGCAACACTGGAGAGGGACATGGTCTTGCAGAGCTCTCCTTGGTGTTTGTCCTGGGCCCCTCAGCACATGGTGCTGGAGAGCAGGCTGTCAGCATGCCCACCTTGCTGAGAAATGGGGGTACAGAAGGAATCTGGGGTGCTTCCTGCCTTGGTGCCTGCTCTGGGGGACCCTCAGAGCTGGGTCACCCAAGACCTACCTCCTACTCACAAAGTGGGTCCATGGCGGAACTGGTGGAAGGCTTTGTGTGGCCTGTACCTGTTGGGTGGTGTCAAATTTGGTATCAATTTTTCTTTTTTTTGCGTCCTGCCTCAGCATCCATCTTACTTTGGCGAAGCCACTTGCTTCCACACTGACCTTCGGTCTAGTCAATAAGCAGCTTTCCAGTCCTGGGGCAGAAGCTCCCCCAGAGCCCAAACGCACGTCTGCGGCCACCACCCCCATCACCCACACACCTCACCCCAAACCCACAGCTGGGCCCAAAGGATAGGCTCACCATCCTCACTGCCTTTGGACCCTCAGTCCCCTTCCCTTTCCATGTGTGTTTGCTTTAAACTGACCAATCCTTGACTCCCGTGGGAAATCTGCTAACCCCCACCCCTGGACCACAGTAAAGGCAGCAGCCCATGGGTCCCCCCTGCCCCCGCTCTGCCTGTGTGCTCCCCACCCACTGGTTGAGCCACCCCAGCCAATTGCACTTCCCATTCTCGTGGCTCCCCTCTCTCCCTGGGACCAGAGAGCAACAAATTATCTTTCCTCACGCATGATGGCCGCAGTTCCCTATTGCATCACACCTGATCTCTGCCTGGACCCAAATTAAAAATCCAACTTAACAAACTCAGAACAAGTGGCACAGTGAGTGCTTTGGCCGCTCTTGGCTCACTTGCTCGCTCTCTCAGATAGCAAATTCTATTTGGACAGGGTCCCCAGCTCACTGACATCTGTGCTCCTCTGTGCTGCCACTTGTCACCTCTGCCAGGTGTTGCTTAAGCTTCCCACCCCAAACTGGCGGCCCTATAGCTCTGAGTCCTACCCAGGAAGTGCCAATGCCCAACCCTAGGATGGCAAGAGGGAAACCCCTGTGCTTTAGAGCACTCCCCTGAATGGGAAAGACTGGTGTCAGGTGACACTGACACTGAGTAGATAACATTGGGTACAGAATGAAGGTCTTGTTACAATTCTGACAGTAGAAGCCCACAAAGCAGGAAGGAGATGGGCATGCTCCCTGCACCCACAGCTGTGACTTGCAAGTAAGGTGGCTAGCGCTAAAGGCACGTGGGCTGACAGGGAGAGCACCAGACCTGGGAGACTGCTGGGGGAGGCGCCAACCACTGTGTCTGTGGACCATGCATCTGGGTCTTAAGCCCTCCCCTAAGTCCAGGGGCACCCCCTCCATGGGAAGATGGCGCCCCACAAGCAATGGTGCTGCTGGCTTATGCGACCCTTATGTGGCTGCTGTCTCTGAAGCTGACTCTTTGTCCCCTGATGCATGGGATAGAGAAGCTGTAACCCCTGGTGTGAGGTGACTAAGCCCCTTCTCCCTGTTATTATCCCTATGTCTTATGCAACTTAGAAACTGTCATTACACTTACCATATTCCCCTATGCTAGCCCTACTGGGCCAGTTCTTCCCTCTACCAAGGAAGGGTGATTATATCCACCTTCACACACAAGTCCTGCTCATCAGAGCCCCTATTCCTAAAATCATCTAATTTTATTAAAAGATATACACAGGTGTGTGGGCAATTGCTTTGCTGAGACTGACTTGGCCAACATGCTTCACTCAGTGTCAATACCTAAAGAAAAAAAAAATTCTAACCACTGCCACCAAGACCCTAACAATGGGTCTTTAAAAAAAACCAAAACACTCCTGGCACCAGACAGCTGACATCCAATTAAAAGGATGACTCTAAAAAGGGCCTCCCAGAGGCCCACACTCACATCATTTACAGAAATGAGCTGAGCAATAGCACCCCATTAAACACAAGGGCCATAAAACTCTGTCATATTCCTGGGCATCATCTGGCCCCTGGCGGCAGCCATATCCCCATCGCCATCAAACACAAGCCCACTCAGGCACAAAGACATGCACCACACCTGTGAGGCTTCTTCTTCTTCTCAGGTAACACATCCCACATCTCTCACTCCCATTACAGCCCATAAACAAAATCACATGTACACCTGCTGCTTCCCAGTGGGGAGAGACCCTGCAAGGCGCCTTAGAATTGGCACACTGGGGCCACTTCCCACGCCATGCTCCTGTCCCACTGGGAATGGAATGGACTTTAGATGAGCGGCCTTGGCTACCTGTGAGTATGCCTCTTCGAGACTTTGGACCAAGCATGGCAGGTCCTGACTGCTTTGGGGCTCTTCTGATAAATGGAGGTGCTTACAGGGCCTCAACCGGTCAGGCTGTGCATGCAGATTCCCCTAATGCCATGGGTAAAAGCTAATTCCCAGCAGGGGCTCAGCACAGCCTCTGAAGCCTCACTGGTAAAATGGAAATGGCAGCTATAGGGGACAGTTAAACCTAATAAACAGGGTATTACAGGAGGATGTGGCTTCCCCTGTGTTCAGTCCCTTGCTCACAGATCTTGAACCCCTCCTCTATCCAAGTGGGGAGCCCCTTGGGACCAACCATCTGGCATGGAAAGGGAGTCACCAACACTCTCTTTCTCACCAATGGCAGCACTGTCGTATGCAGTGCAGCTCGCTGGGGGCCCACGGCAAATCACCATGCCTCAAACACCCCGCTTACCCAACATAGCTGTGTGGGGTCTGCACAGTTGGCAGAGCTGGAAGCAGTCCAATTAGCCCTCCAGAATGCCCTGAGCTCCCAGTTGCCTAATCTCCACATCTTCACTGACTCTTGGGTGGTGGACAAAGGTCTGGCAGAAGAGTCAGGCCAATGGAAACAAAACAATTTTCCCTTAAAGGCCCTTGTGGTGGGGGTGAGGGGGTGCTCCACATTTGGAAACAGTTTGCAGCCTCACCCATTTCCACAAACCCTTGACTCACCACACTGGAGTACACTGCCAAAACTACCTAAAATTCATTCCTACACAGTATATCTGGTGGGTCTCCTAGCCACGAGGAAGTAGAGATTACAGCTCCCAAACCGAGCAGTGGAACAGCCTGGGTCACCTTTAGGGAAGAAGGAAAGCTGCATCTGGTGGATGCCAGTCATGGGAAAAAAAACAACAACAACTTCTTTTTGCCCCACCAGGAGTGCCCATTACCTACACAAGATGCAACACCTGGGCTGGCAAACATGCCCTACAGAAAACCCCGAGAGAAGTGCATGATGCCTTCTGTCAGCAAGGAAGAAGCCTCACCTGGTCTGGCTGACATGATGTAAGCAGCAGCCCCGGAAGCTGGATCTCACTGCCTGGCACCATGTCAGTGTTCACCCTGGCTCTGGGTTGTAGTATTTCTGCTGGCTGCAGGGGTCTTACCTCACCATGCAGGCCCAGGAGTGCACCAACAAAATTTGGATAATCCTAAAAGTGTACCCTAGGGATGGGACAGAGGAGATGGTTGGCTGTTGTTCCTCAACCACCTGCACTCAGCATGTCAATGAATATGGCTGAGAACCCAGACTCTCCAACCTATATATCAAATGGGTCCATTGGCACCAATGCATAAGGGATTCTCAACCCAGGCATAACTTAACATTCTCATACAGCACCAATGGCCTCATGAGTAGAATCAAATCAAAACTGCATGGTGAATTGTCCTCTACCACAGCCTGCTAGCCATACTATTCTAAGACAAGGTATTATATTATAAACAGTGCCTCCAAAGACTTAACACCCAAGTGGCTTGTTAGACGAAAACATATTCTCCCTGCAGAGGGAAGTGTGGAGGCTGCGTGGGAATATGCAGAAAAAGCCTCTGCAAGGTACATGCTAGACCACCCTGTAAAAGTCATGGAGCTCTGTGATGACAAATGTTTTACAGAAACCTGCAAAATGTCATGACTAGAGATGTCCAATGGTATTTAAAAGCCCATGACAAAATCACAAAATCCCCTATCGTTTATGGATTGTTACTTGGGATACCTAAACCCAGGTTGGCCCCTGGAGACCATAAACTAGTATGAGATAACATCATCCCAGCCTGTTAATTCACTATTGGAGAGGACACCAACCAAGACCACCACTGAGGGTCACCCCCATGAACCAGAGCCACCCCTATGCTCGAGCCAGCTGATAAAGAGGTGCTACCTTGAAAAATGGGATAAAACTGTTAGACTACCTCATGGTTAAAATGACAGCCTGCCTAAACATCGGACCCGCTGTCTTATGCAATGTTTGTTGCCATGAGTCATGGCCTCCATGACTATAAAGCCACCTTGTGTTCTGCTACCTCCTTCTGGTATCTAAACATGCCCTCTTCTAACATCTAGGGGCCCACAGGTTTGTCCTCAGTTCCTTTGCCTAAGTGCCTGCCCCTTTACATGCTAATAAGGGCTAATGAAACAACAAATAGCCACTTGAGAGGACTTCCAGGAAGAGGGTGTTGGGGTAGGGCAGCAGGGCTCAACTCTCTTACAAAAACAACAAAGGGCAAAAAGCTGTCTGAGGGAGCTGCTTTGGGCGTCTGCAGACCAAGAGAGTGCTGCACACCATCTAGGAGGGTGAGGGACAGAAAGACAAAGAGGCCAAAGGGAAAACTGGGAGTTACTGGCCCCTGTAGCCAGTAACGGCACCCCCCCCACCCTCAAGGTGAATAACCTAGGTAAAACCCATGGCCCACTATGGACATTTGAGAGGGGAATGGACATCTTCCTCCCTGGAAGGAGGAAGGGTATGGCAGAGGGTGGAGAGTGGTTTCTCTTCAGTGAGTTTGGCCAGTGGAGCCCATTTTGAATTTTCGCTCTGACCAGACCAGAATGACCAGCGAGTAGAGGTTGAAAGAGACACCGCCATGGAAAGGTTCACGGAAGAGTACCATCTGCTGGCAGTCTGTGAAACTACAAGAAGTGAAAACACTTTTTGGAGTCTCTCATGTCCCAGGCCCCCATGATCTGGTCTGCACTCCAGTGGATCACTGGCCTTGTTTTGATAATGTAATCTGGATGATCTTAAGGCTTTAGAATAAGTTGAACCAAAAATCAAAGAAGAGCTGTGAAACAAAACCATTAGGCAAGAGAGAGAAATCAACTGCCAGAGTAGTCACTAACATAATCAGATGTCTAGATATCAGCAAAAAATTACCAGACATACTAAGAAACAGGAAGATATGTTTCAGCCAAAGGATCAAGTAAAAAATCCTGATGAGACACAGGATTTAAGACAATCAATGATGTTCACACAAATCTCCTAAAAGAGAGAAAAGATATTAAGAAGACACTGGGTGAGCATAAAGAACAATTTGAAAGCCTGCAAAGAAAAGTTACAGAGCTTATGGGGATGAAAGACACAATGGATGAGATTAAAAATACATTTGAAGCATATAATAGCTTTGAATTGGTTGAGGACAGAATGAGTGAGTTGGAGGACAGAGCATCTGAACTTGAAAGGACAGGAGAAAAGAGAAAAGATTGAAAAAAATGGAACAAGACCTCAGGGAATTGAAAGACAATGCAAAATGCACAAACATATGAGTTACAGGTATCCCAGAAAGAGAAGAGAATGGAAAAGGGGCAGAAAAAATATTTGAGGAAATAATGACTGTAAACTTCCTAACCCTTATGAAAGACATAAATATCAATATCCAAGAAGGACAACACACCCCAAACAGAATAAATCTGAATAGACCTACTCTGAGACAGCTTCTATTAACAATAACAAATGCCAGAGATAAAGAGAGGATTCTGAAAGCAGCAAGAGAAAAGTAATGCATCACATCCAAGGGACGCTCAATAAGATTAAGTGCTGATCTCTCATCAGAAACCATGGAGGCGAGAAGGCAGTGGTATGATATATTTAAAGTTCTGAAAGAGAAAAATTGCAAACCAAGAATTCTTTATCTGGCAAAACTGTCCTTCAAAAATGAGGGTGAGTTTAAAGTCTTCACTAACAAAGTCTAAAAGAGTTTGTAACAAAAACACAAGATTTACAAGAGACACTAAAGGGAGTTTTGCAGCATAAAAGGAAAAGACAAGGGCGAAAGACTTAGAGAAGAATGTGTAAATGAAGAATATTAGTAAGGGTAATTAAAAGGGTAAAAAGACAGACAATAGTAGAGATAACAATGAAAAGTCAAAGGATAAAATGGATGAAGTAAATAATGCCTTTACAGTAATAACACTGAACTCCCCAATCAAAAGACACAGACTGAAAGAATGGATAAAAAAATATGAGCCATCTATATACTGTCTGCAAGAGACTCACCTTAGATGCAAGGAAACAATCAGGTTGAAAGTGAAAGGCTGGAAATCAACTAGACCTAACAGACATTTGCAGAGCATTACAGCCCAAAACAGCAGGATATACATTTCTTCTCAAATGCTCATGGATTCTATTCCAGGATAGACCATATGTTGTGTCACAAGGCAGGTCTCAATAAATTAAAAAATATTGAAATTATACAAAACACTTTCTCTGATCATCATGGAATGAAGCTGGAAATCAATAAGGGACAGAAAGAAAAATTCACAGATATATAGACATTAGACAATACACTCTTAAATAATCCATGGGTCAAAGAAGAAATTGCAAGAGAAATCAGTAAATATCTCAAGACGAATGAAAATGAGCACACAACGTATCAAAATGTATGGGATACAGTGAAGGCAGTGCTTAGAGAGAAATTTATAGCCCTCAATGTTTACACTAAAAAAGAAGAGCTAAAACTGAAGACCTAACTGCACACCTGGAAGAACTAGAAAAAGAAAAGAAAAGCAATCCCAAAGCAAGCAGAAGGAAAGAAATAAAGATTAGACCAGAAATAAATGAAATTGAGAAAAACAACAACAACCAAAAGCTTGTTTTTCTAGAGGATCAACAAAATTGACAAACCCTTTGCTGAGTGACAAAGGAAAAAAGAGAGAAGATGTAAATAAATAAAATCAGAAATGAGAGGTGGGCATTATAACTGACGCTACAGAGATAAGAGAGATCATAAGAGTATGCTATGAACAACTGAACACCAACAAAATAGACAATGTAGACGAACAAATTCCTAGAGACAGAAATACAACCTACACTGACCCTAGAAGAAAAAGACTTCAACAAACCAATTGCAGTTCATGAGACTGAAACAGTTATCAAAAACCTACCAAAAATGAAAACTCCAGGATGAGATGGCTTCACAGGTGAATTCTACAAATCATTCAAAGAAGATCTAATAGCAATCTTGATGAAACTCTTCCAAAAAATTGAACAGGAAGGAATGCTACCAAACTCATTCTACGAAGCCATCATTACCCTATATATTACTGATGTTTCTATATATTACTGATGAGCAATCTGAGGAGGAAGTAAGAAAAAAATTCCATTTAAAATAGCAACTAAAATAACCAAGTATTTAGGAATAAACTTAACCAAGGACATAAAGGACCTGTACACAGAAAACTACAAAACACTGCTAAAAGAAACCAAAGAGAACCTAAATATCATTAAGATGTCAATTCTACCTAAACTGATTTACAAATCCAATGCAATCCCAGTAAGAATCCCAATACCCTTCTTTTATAGAAATGGAGAAGTCAATTATCAAATTCATTTCCAAGGGTAAGGGCCCCCAAATAGCCAAAAATGTCTTTAAAAAGAACAAATTTGGAGGACTCCCACTTCCTGACTTGAAGGCATATTACTTAGCTACAGTTGGTAAAAACAGTATGGTACTGGCATAAAGATAGATATGTTGACCAATGGAATT
>JAQZBX010001757.1:41381-79049 GCA_029593785.1 Cabassous unicinctus | reverse complement strand
GGGGATGTGGTGGGTAATGACTGTGTGGGAGTAAGGACTGTGGGAGGTATGGATCATGGAGAGAGGGGGCCGTGGGCCGGGGACTCTTTTTCTGACCTGGGGCTCTGCGCCGTGGCCCAGCCGTCGGGGCCAGGACCCCCAGCAGGATTCCAATTCCCCCACCCACTCACGTGTCACCCACGGAAACAGCGCCCCCAGCCCAGAGCGGCCAGGTCCGAACCTGCCCGGTGGGCGCGTAGGACCGGCGTCAGCACCGTGCACAGCTTTCCTGGACCCCCACACACCCCCTGTGCATGGTGAGCGAGGGACAACTTTATCGGGAGCATGGGGTGGATGCTCCCAAACGCAGGAGGAGGAGGGTCACTCGCCCCACTTTTCTGCGCTTTTGAGGGTTCCCGCAGGCCTCACGCTCACAGAGCCCACTGGCGCTCCCCGCCCTGCCGGCACCCCATCCCGACGCCAAGTTGTGCCCGCAGCCATTCAACACACGATCCGGCTGGCCCTAGGGATGGATCAGGGAGGGGTGTTTCTAAGGGGTGGAGTGGGGAGACAGACAGGACGACAGCCAACAGGAATGCAGAGCGGTGCCAGGGCGGGAACACCGCGAAAGGCCGGGCCTGGGGATCCTGTCATTCCGAGGCCAGCTTGTTGGCACCTAGGCTGTCAGTTGGCTTTAGTGCAATTTTTTAGATACATATTAATAAATGTGTTAATTTATTAATAATAACAATCAATGGTATTTGTTATATCACATTGTTGTGAATTCATCACTTCCATCATCAGTAGTGCATTTTCATTATTTCAATAATAATAATAATAATAATAATAATAATAAACAAGAAACTTCTTCACCCCTCAATCTGTTTCCCCTGCTGTACAGAGCTGCTATTTCTGGCTATTCTACCACAATTATTTATTTATTAAACAGTTTTATTCAGATATATTCACATACCATAGGATCTATCTAAAGTGCATAATCAATGTCTTTTAGCATAATTGCAATGTTGTGCATTCATCATAAGAAAAACTTTAAGAATTATTTCATTACTCCAAAAAGAAAAACTGCACACCCCTTAGTATGCCTTCCCTAGCCCTATGTAACTGCTAATCAAAGTTCATCTTTATAAATTGATTTATATTTACATTTTATATAAATGGAATCATACAATATCTTTTTTTATTTTTATTTTGTACATTTAATGATTGAAATATAAACAATTAAAAAAATAAGAAAACGCACTTTCACTTATGAGTCTGCTCAGGTGTGTAGACACGTATTGAAGGGATATGACAGGAGGGTAGTAATATTATGGAGTTGGGTGGTGCAGGTTGACTGGGCAGATTGGTAGATTGGGAAGGGTGCTGAAGAGTATGTGGAGAAAAAATCATTCATTGCGGGTAGGAATGTAAAATGGTGAAGCCACTGTGGAAGACAGTTGGTGATTCCTCAGGAAACTAAATATATAATTACCCTATAGCAGAGTGATTCTACTGCAAAATAATTGAAAGTAGGGACTCAAACAGATATTTGTACACCAAAGTTCATGGAAGCATTATTCACATTTTCCAAAAATTGAAGCATTCCAAGTGTCCATCAAACAATTAATCAATGAACAAATATGGTATATACATAGGATGAAAGTTATGCAGCTATAAAAAGGAATGCAGTCCTGATATATGCTACAACATGGATGACCTTGAGGATATAGTGCTGAATGAAAGAAGACAGGCATAAAAGGACAAATATTGTATGATCTCACTGATATGATCTAACCAATATAAACAAAGACATAGAATCCAAAAGTAGAATTGTTGCGGCCTACCAGAAATAACCTAAACGGCACTCTTGGGAGCACAGATGAACCAAGTTTTATTATGCGCAGGTCCAGAGGATAGTTAAATCTCCAAAAAATCTGAGCAACCTTTTCCGATTTTCGTAAGTTTATATAGGTACACTAAGCAGGCAAATTCCTGAGGAAGTGGGCAGGTGGGGTTACAAAAGCCAAGAAACTAGGTTAGTTTATCTTTCTAAAAGCAGAAGGCCATTAGGGAGGGAAAAGAGTCATTATCTGTATAGAGTTGTAAATTTCAATTCAAAGGGGCAGCCTGAGGTGCTTATCTTCCTGATGTGGATTCCTAGGAGAAAAGGGGAGGATGGAGGGGAGTGAGAAACTAGGGACCTAGGGGAATTTATTTTCTTAAAGCTGTGGGTTTCTGCTGAGGGTGGGGTTGGGGGTCCCCGTGATTCCTTTATCATTCCCCCAGGTGGGGTTGGGGATCCCCATGATTCCTTTATCATTCCCCCATTTTGATGCCTTTATAATTCTTTATGGGGCATTACTTGCTAAGATGGGGATTCTTCTATAGTCCCCAAGGGCTGATATTTAACATGAGGCATCACTTGGTGTTTTAGGATGTTTAAGCAGGAAGTGATGTATTGTGTTAGGTACTGTAGAATGCATGGCCCAAAAGTTAAGAGGAAAAAGACTGAGGCTGTCACTGGCATAAATGGCAAAATCCAGGAGAGGAGATACTGGAAGTAATTTCCATTGGCGGATGCCTGGCATACAAGGTTTAAACAGTCTTTGGCCCGTTACTTTAACAGGGCCACTTTGTCCCTGACTATTCCTGAGGAGTTTGCATAGAAACAGCATTCCTCCCCCAGGGCCTGACAGATCCCCCCTGAACTATCCTTGAGCAAGTTTAATCCTTGCCTGTTTTGCAAAACCACTTCTGCCAATAAGTCTATTTGGTCTTGCAACCCATTGAGAGCCCCCCAATATTTCTTCGAGGTCATTTGATATTTGCTGGGCTAGTGTTTGTAAGCCCTCCTGACCAAATGTGAGAGAATCTCCCACTACTGCTGAACTCCTGACCACTCCCAGTCCTAAGAGTATCAGAATTGCCTGTGTTGCTCGTTTGGCTTGGGAGAGCTCTCTGGGGAATTCATTTCCATACACAGAAAACAATGGTACTTGCCAAGCCAGGTAGCAGATGCCCTGGCCATCCTGGGGTAGGCACCGGTAGGAGTTGGTGCCAGAGAGCCAGATGGTGGGGTTTGCGGCACATCAGTCAGGCTCATTGAGTGGGCGGGTGGTGTCACAGTTGGCCCTTCCAAGAGGGAGGATGGTTGAAGGAGACCTGGTATTTATGTTTTTACAGTTAGCCAGTTTTCCTGGGGGTTTGGTTAGGCAGACTGGGAGGGGCCTGGTTCCTGCCGCAGAGCTGTCATAGGCTAGGGGGTTATGTTCCATGGGACAGGTAAAAGGAAGATGGCTAGACTGGAGGAAGTGCATAGCCAGCAGGAGGCAGCTATATCAGATCGAGATTTATTTAGGAGTTGGTGGAAATTTTGAACCTGGTTCAAAAGAACATTGTGGGGGCTGTTTTAACTTTGGCTTCTAGCATCTGGGCAGCTTTACTGACATTTTTCATCAGGGCTTTTTCTGGGGGTTGGGTTTCCAGGATCAGTTCGACCAGTATGAGGTCTCCTGGGTCCTGCTCCGATGGGTTGTATATTCTGATTCCTAGTTTCAGTCCTGCCTGGGCTTTTAAAAAGGTATTTTTGGATCGGGTAGTTATTTTTAATAAGGTAAATTTTATGAGGTCACAGGTTTCTATGCCACATCCTGCCAGGCTGGGGATTTTCTGTAGGAGATACAGAGAAGTCGGTGGGACTCCCTTCCAAGGAGCAGTGGCACCTACTAGCAAGCTCCAAGAGCGGCAGAATCCTCCACCTTTTTGGGGTTCTCAGCAGAGGTATTTGTCATAACTCCCTTACCTGCGGCCCCTACACCCTTTCCTGGGGGCTGGTTTCAGGGCATGGGGGTATGGGGCAGCCAAAAAGGTGTAAGGAGTGTAATCTCAGATTGCCCTGCAAGTGTCAAATATTACAGAGGCTGAAGTTGCCCCTGCCAGGAACGGGACTGAAACATGCAGCATGGATTGTTTGCCCCAGCTTTGACTAACTTGCAGCTGTCATAGATTTTGGGGATGGGTATCGGCTCCTAGGGAGGGGGCGAGGAAGCAAAGGACAAGCAAGTTAAGGCACAGAAACATCCTACTATACACCAGTAATCAATTGCAATTAGGTCTCTATTCACAACAGTCCAGTGTGCAGGGGCCACAGCAGCAAGCCCAACTCCAAATACCAAGGTGATCAGGCTGTATAAGCACAGGATCCACCAGGAGCAGGAGTCCATTCAGCCGGTGTTTGAAGAGGGAGGTCGATGCTCGAGGATCCCGGGTGACTTGCAATCTCAAGGGGTGGCTGGGTACTGGTTGGGCTGTCCAGCTGTTCTGTTCTTTATCAAGATGTACCTTCTTGACCCTGGAATGATGGATCCAAGGGGCGATGCAAGGAGCTATAAGGATTACAGTATGTGCACCTGTCCAGGAAGGCTGGAGGGGTTCTTTTTTCCAGTCTTTGACCCAGACTAGGTCCCCTGGCCGGTGGGGGTACAACGGGTGTACCAGGGGGATGAGATTCTGGGACAAGACAGTTTTATGTATTTCAGCTAGAGTTTTCCCTGGCTGCTGGAGAATGGAATCTTGGTTAGCCTCCACCAGAATTTTGAGATTTCCTCTGAATGCCCAGATAACTTGGGGTGGTTGCCCAAATATAATTTCAAAGGGTGAATAGTCAGTGGATCCTGGGGTGAACCTAACTCAGAGAATGGTCAAGGGAAGTAAGTCTACCCGGGGAAGACCAGTTTCCTGGCAGAATTTGGCAAAGGTGACTTTGAGGGTTCGATTCATGCATTCAACTTTCCCCGAGCTGTGGGACCTGTAAGCGGTATGGAGTTTCTACTTAATTCCTAACATTTTTGCTAGCTCTTGGACTACAGTAGCCACGAAGGCCGGGCCATTGTCACTTCCAATTGACAGCGGCAGCCCATGTCATGGAATGATTTTTGTAAGCAAAGCCTTAGTCACTACTCTTGCTTTTTCAGTGTGAGTGGGGAAAGCTTTGATCCAACCTGAAAAGGTGCATATCATCACCAACAGATATTTATACCCCCGACTTGGTTTCACTTCCTTGAAGTCTACTATGATATCTTCAAAGGGGGCTGTTCCCGTGTGCTGGACATCTGCTGGAGTATGGGGGCCCTGCAAAGGGTTATTTTTGGCACAAACTTGGCACTGGTTGCTGATGGTGGCACAGAGAGAAGTTAACTGGGATATGTAGTAGTATCTCCGGAGCAAGACTTCTAGTGTAGTTTTCCCTAGGTGGGTGAGTTGGTGATATTGCTGGATGAGGATGTGAGTGGCTCCATTTTGTACAAAAATCTGGTTATCCAGGAGCAGCCAAACTCCTTTGGGGGTTCGGCATCCCCCTTCTTTTTCAGCCCACTCCTGTTCTTCCTGGGTATAGCTTAGTTGATCAGTCTTTTGTTGTAAGAGCGACAGTTGCGGTGTTAATTCCAGGACTTGTATTCTGTGGGTTCTTTCAGCCACTTGCCATGCTGCTTTGTCAGTGAATCTTTTTTCTTGAGTGACTGTATCCATTCCTTTCTGATGTCCCCGGCAGTGGATGATGGTGACTTTGTTTGGTTTCCAGCTTGCTTCTAACAGTTGGAGAATTTGTTCTTTGTTTTTGATTTCCTTTCCCCCTGCGGTTAGGAGACCTCATTCTTTATAAATTGCCCTGTGGACCTGAAATGGTAGCAAATGTGTACTTAGAGCCAGTGTAAATGTTTTCCACTTGTCCAGCGGCTAGCTGCAGTGCTCAGACCAGTGCCCAGAGCTCTGCACAGTGCGCAGACCATCCCCACGGTAGAGATGCTGCTTCCACCACCCTTTCGGTAGCGGTGACTGCATACCCAGCAAGCTTTTCCCCGTTTTTAACAAGAATGCTCCCATCTGTAAATAGCTTCTAATCTGGGAAAGGGAGCAGTTTGTCTTGGAGGTCTGGGTAACTGGCATAAACCTCTTTTGTCACTTCAATGCAGTCATGCTCTGGAGCCCCTTCCTCTTCTGGCAAAAAGGTGGCAGGGTTTAGACTGTGCACTGTTTCTATTGTCACTCAGGGGTTTTCACAGAGTAAACCTTGATCATGTGTGAGCTGGGATTCGATATCCACCGATGCCTGTGTGAGTTCATTAGGACAGTGCCTGCATGTGGCACAATAAGGTGAATGGCCTGTCTGAGAGTTAGTCAGCTTCTTTGATGGGGTCACGGTTGCTGCCAAGGCTTTTAGGCAGGGTGTCCACCCTGCAGCCACGGAGTCCAGCTGCTTGGAGAGGTAAGCAATAGGTCTTTGCCAGGGGCCGACTGTTTGTGTGAGAACCGCCAATGCTACTCTGTTCTTTTCATGCAAGAACAGGTTAAAGTTTTGAGTTATATCTGGGAGCCCCAAGGTGGGTGCTCGGCCAAGTTGTCTTTTGATGTTTTGAAAGGCCCCCTGTTGAGCTTCTCCCCAGGCAAGAGACTCTTTTTCCAGACCCACCAGAGCTTCGTAAAGGGGCTTGGCCATTGCTGCAAACCTGGGAATCCAGATGCAGCAGAACCCTGCACCTCCAAGGAACTTGTGAAACTGTCTTTTTGTGGTGAGGGTAGAGATGGTGCAGATCACTTTCTTTCATGCATGTCCGAGTGTCCAGTGCCCTTGTGTGATGCTGAGCCCCAGGTACTTGACTTGCTGTTTATACATCTGAGCCTTCCACCAAGACACTTTGTACTCAGTCTATGTTAAAAGTTGTAGGAGAGTGTGGGACCCTCTCCAGCAGTCTTGTTCCATTTTACTGGCAAGCAGGAGATCATCTACATATTGTAAGAGAGCACTCCTGCAGTTTTCCTTGGGGTAGGTGGCGAAATCTGCTGCCAAACTTCCCCAAAACAGGTAGGGGAGTTTTTGAAGCCCTGCAGGAGCCAGGTCCAGGTCAACTGAGTTTTCTGCTGGGTTGTGGGATCTTCCCATTCAAAGGCAAACAGAGGCTGGCTCACAGGGGCCAGCCATAGGCAGAAGAAGGCATCTTTCAGGTCCAGGCAAGTGAACCAGGCACCTTCAGGCATCAGCTGCCTTAACAGGGTGTATGGGTTGGGAACAACCTGATGTAAGGTGAGAGTGGCATTATTAATGGCTCATAAATCCTGCACTGGTCAATATCCGGTCCCATCTAGCTTTTCACTGGCAATATGGGTTGTTCCAAGGTGACTGGCATTCAATTACGACCCCCTCTGTCTTTAGGCAGTCTATGTTCGGCTATGCCCAATTGTACTTCGCGGGGGATCGGATACTGCCTCTGCCAGATCACGATTTCCCCAGCTTTCAGGTCGATGATGATGGGTGCATGGTTCCATGCCATTCCTGGTGGGTTTTTTCCTGCCCAAACCTGGGAAAAAAGTTCCTGCAGTTTTTCCAGATTCTGACTTGCACTTTCTTCTGCATGAAGTCACCATTCTTTGCTTCAGGGCACGGTGATGAGGAGAGGCCGGTCCCGAGGCTTCAGCTTGCTGGCCCTTCAAGTTTGAAGGTAATCAGGGCCCCCATTTTGGTTTAGAGGTCCCTACCAAGTAGGGGAACTGGACATTTGGGTAGGTACAGAAATTCATGAGTTACTTCATGGCCATTGAACTGGCAAGTTCTTGACTGGCAAAAAGGCTGTTGGTTTGACTGGTTCCCTGTCGCTCCTTTGATATTAGCAGTTTTTCTGCTAAAGGGGGTGATGGGGGTTGTGACCACAGAATGTTCAGCACCAGTGTCAACCATGAAAGTCACTGACTGGCCCCCGACTTGTAATTTGACCATGGTCTCAAGGGGGCCAAGTTCCAGTGAGCCTGGTCACCCCTATTCAGGGTTGAATCCTGCCAGGCCAAGCAAATGATCTTGGGGTTCAGGTTGGCATTTCCCTTTAGGGATATTCACTGTATGTGCCTGAGTCTTTTGGGGGCACTCATTTTTCCAGTGTCTACTCTCTTTGCCATAAGCATGTTGGTCTGTGGCCAGCGGCACCCTTCTAGCACTTGTCCCCCCTTTTTGAGGTTGTCCTTCTCATCTGGTGGGGTCAGGATTTCCTAAGGCTACTGCCAGTAAGGAGGCTTGATGTTTTATTTACTTCTTGGCTTCTCATTCGGTGACTTCATCTCAATTGATGAATACTTTGTTGGCGACTTCCTGTAGTTGAGAGATGTTCATCCCCACTAACCCTTCTAATTTTTGAAGTTTTCTTTTAATGCCCATGGCCACCTGTGATACAAAAGTGACATTCACCATCCTCTGGTATTCTGGAGCTTCTGGGTCAAAAGGAGTGTAGATCCTGAAGGCCTCGGAAAGCCATTCATAGAAATCTCCTGGAGACTCATCAGGCTTTTGAGTAACTAAAGTCATCTTTTTCATGTTTGTGGGTCATTGAGATCCCTCTCAGACCCCTCAGAGGAGCACTTCCAGGTATTGCTAGAGCACAGCCAGTCCTTGTTCAGTGCTGATATCCTAGTTAGGCTTGGTTTCTGGTGCCGATTCTTGTGGCCAAACTTCCGGGTTTAAGACAACAGTAGGGGCCTGCTCTTGCAGTCACTTTGGGGCTTTTGTCAGAAATCATTGCCTCTCCTCTGTATTAAATATAGTCAGGAGGAGCTGGCGGTAATCATCCCAAGTAGGATGGTGGATTTGGAAAATAGATTCCATGAGATCAATAAGGGCCTGGAGTTTTTCCGAGTGGGAAGGGGTGTGGTGCTTCCAGTTTAAGAGGTCTGTAGTTGTGAAGGGTTAGTAGTATACAGGCTTCCCAGGTTGGATGGTCCCATTCTCGCTGATCTGGGCCAGACCCTGTGATTCACAGAGGGGCATCTGTAACACAGGTTGTACCGACCAGTGTCTCCTTGCTAGTGGGGTTCCAGGACTTTGCTCAGAGGGGTTCAATGTTCCTGGGGGAGCCAAAGGTGGAGGTGTTGCCTGTATTCCCAGGCTAGGAGGAGAGACTGAGGTGGGGGTGTTTCTGGGAGATCTGCCTGTTCTCCCAGGCCAGAAGAAAAGGTAGAGTGGCAGGAGCGTATGGCGGTGTGGGTGGTGGTGGGTACTCTTCCGAGGACCCTTGATGAATGACTGGCTTCTGGAGCCCCATTTCTGTGTAACCAGGACCCTGCTCTGTCCCTTTTTACCAACACACAATCGAACCCAAGGGGGCAGAATCTGCTATCTCCAACCAAGAGTTGATGTAGGGAAACTGATCGGGTTGGCCAGGAATTCCTGTGACCACCAGCCACACTGCATGGACCCTGGCTATATCCAGGGTCCCTTCTGAGGGCCAGTTGACATTAAAAGTGGGCCACTCTGCTTCACATAAAACACGGAGGGTGCCAGGGTTCATCCGGATGCCATAATCTCCAAAAAATTCCTTCTTGAAATTTTTGAGCATGCAGTTTAAGACAGTAGGTTTTGACTGTGATAAGCCCATACCCTGTGTCAGTGTCACCAGACAGACAAAGAAAGGGGTGCCTCTTTTAAGGCCACTCAGATGCCTGCCTGTCCATGTCTCTGACAAGAACTTAGGTTCATCTTAGCTAAGGCACCTGGGCAATTTCCAAGTGAGCCATTGTGCCATATGACATAGCCACAAAGAACAGTTTTGGGCCCACACTGGCTCTGTAGCATATGCCGAGGAGTCACAGACTGGTATGGCAAGCACAAGCCCCTACCATCCACATTCATTCACACAGTCACTGAGAGCTTATGCAATCCTTCCCACAGGGATTAACAGTGTTAAATCCTCACATTGCTTCGGTGGCATAAGACAGACCAAGGAAGAGGTCGCCTCTTTCAAGGCCACTCAGATGCCCTCCTGTCTGCATCTCTAATGAGAACTTAGGCTCGTCTTAGCTAAGGCACCTGGGTAATTTCCAAGTGAGCCATTGTGCCATATGACATAGCCACAGAAAACAGTTTGGGGCCCACACTGGCTCCATAGCATATGCCGAGGAGTCACAGACTGGTATGGCAAGCACAAGCCCCTACCATCCACATTCATTCACACAGTCACTCAGAACTTATGCAGACCCTCCCACATGGATAGCCATATTTTGGAATCTCACTACTCAAGATTTCAGGAGGTGATCAGTCTCCTCTTCCATCCGGAGACAGACCTGACTGAGGGCTTGGCACCTGAGGCCTTATCTTTCTGGAGTCTTCTGGCACTGTTCAGTCTGCCTCCCCAATGAGTCAGGCCAGGCAGTGTGTAGGGACATTGCCTGCAGGGACCACCTCAGAAGGAGGTCCTGTCAAGAGGACAGGTGGAGCCCACTTCATTTGCTGGAGATCACCTTTGGCCACGCCTGTCAGCCCCAAGCCAGAGGCACAATGGGCCTGCTCGGTTGGGTTTCTTGGTCAGGGAACCAAATGTTGTGGCCAGCCAGAAATAACCCAAATGGCACTCTTGGGAGCACGGATGAACAAAGTTTTATTACTCGCAGGCCCAGTGGAGAGTTAAATCTCTAAAACAATTTGAGCACCCTTTTCCGAATTTTCATAAGTTTATATAGGTACACTAAGCAGGCAAATTCCTGAACAAGAGGGCAGGTGGGATTACAAAAGCAAAGAAGCTGGGTTAGTTTACCTTTCTAAAAGCAGAAGTCCATTAGGGAGGGAAAAGAGTCATTATCTGTATAGAGTTGTAAATTTCAATTCAAAGGGGCAGCCTGAGGTGCTTATCTTCCTGATGTGGATTCCTAGGAGAAAAGGGGAGGATGGAAGGGTGAGAGAGGCTAGAGACCTTGGGGAGTTTATTTCTTGAAAACGAGCAATCTGAGAAGGAAATCAAGAAAAAAAATACCATTTACAATAGTAACTAAAAGAATCAAATATCTAGAAATAAATTTGACTAAAGATATAAAGGACTTATATAAAAAATAAACTATGCAACAATGTTAAAGGAAATAAAAAAAAGACTTAAATAAATAGAAGAATATTCCCTGTTCATGGATAGGAAGACAAATCTTCAACAAGATGTCTATCATACCGAAACTAATCTACAGATTTAATGCAATCCAAATAAAAATCAACAATATATTTTTTAATGAAATGGAAAGAACTAACTACAAAATTTGTCTGGATGGGTAAGAGGTACTGAATTGCCAAAGACATATTGAAAAAGAAAAATGAAGTTGGAGGCATCACACTACCTGACTTTAAAACATACTACAAAGCTACAGTGGTGAAAACTGCATGGTATTGGCACAAGGATAATCACATTGACCAATGGAACCAAAAGAGTGTTCTGATATAGATCCTCACATCTACAGTCATATGATATTTGACAAGGCCACCAAGCTCACTCAGTTGGGAGAGAATGGTCTCTTTAACAAGTGGTTATTGGAGACCTGGATATGCGTATCCAAAAGAATGAAAGAGGAATACCATCTCACACCTTATACAAAAATCAACTCAAGAGGGATCAAAGATCTAAATATAAGAGCCAATACCATAAAGACCTTGGAAGATAATGTAGGGAAGCATCTACAGGACCGTGTAATAGGAAATGGTTTCATGAACTTCACACCCAAAGCACAAGCAGCAAGAGAAAAAATAGATAAATGGGATCTCCTCAAAATTAAAAACTTTTGCAACTCAAAGGACGTTATCAAGAAAATAAAAGCCAGCCTACCCAATGGGAGAAAATATTTGGCAACTATATATCTGATAGGAGCCTAATATCCTGATTATATAAAGAAATCTTACAGTTCAAAAATAAAAAGACTAACAAACAATTTAATAAATAGGCAAGTGACCTGAAAAGACAATTCTCCAAGGTAGAAACACAAAAGGGTAAAAAGCACATGAAAAAATGCTCACCATCTCTAGCTATTAGAGAAATGCTAATCAAAACAACATTGAGATACCATCTTACACCCATTAGAATGGAGGCTATTAAAAAAAACAGCTGAGTATATGTGTTGGAGAGGATGTGGAGGAATGGGAAACCTCATCCACTGTTGGTGGGATGGTGGAATGGTCCAGCCACTGTGGAGGACAATTCGGGGTTCCTCAGAAAACTAACTATAGATCTTCCATATGATCCAGCAATTCCACTGCTGGGTATATATCCAGAAGAACTGAAAGCAAAGACACAAACAGATATATGCACACCAATGTTCATAGTGACATTACTCACTATTGCCAAAAGTTGGAATCAACCCAAGTGCCCATTAAAAGATGAATGGAAAAACAAATGTGGTACATACATACAATGAAATATTATTCAGCTATAAGAAGGAATAAAGTGCTAATACATGGGAAAACATGGATGAATCTGGAAGACCTTATGTTGAGTGAAGCAAGCCGGGCATTGAAGGATAAACAATACATGACCTCACTGATATGAATTAAGGAAATTGAGCAGTCTCAGGGAACTATTGTCTGTAAGATAGGTTTACAAGAAATAGAAAGAGAGGAGAAGTCTGTGAGCCATCACCTATATGGCCTTAACCTACGGTAAAGAGATAAAGTGTAGTTGTGTATTGAAGGGATAGGACAGGAGGGTAGTCATATATGGGGTTGGGTGTTGCAGGGTTGACAGGTGGGTAGATTGGGAAGAGTGGGTTAGAAGGTTCAGGATACTGATGTGAGGGTTGGGAGAGGGACCAGGTGAACACTGGAGATTTGTGGATATGAGGTTGAAATTACAGAGATGTGAATGCTTTTTTGGCAATATGACAAGGAAGGGTCACTGGTTTAGGATGTTGCTTGGGAGTGCATTCGGGACAGGGCGCTCCTGGAGTAGGCTTTGAGGTAGTGTGTGAGTCTTCATTCTGTCATAATGTGTTGTTTCAGTGGGTGGAGACCCACATAATGAGTGCAAAGGAGTTGGACTCCCATCTTTGGGATGACCAATTTATTCAGAAATAGACAGGCAGGTGTCTTTCAAGATCAAAGGCGGTTCTTAATAGGGGAGGACAAACCAGTGTGTTAAAACCCCTTGTTGCATGTAACTATGAATTTTGTCATCCAACGAGTCAAGCCAAGGGGTCATCGTGGGCCCTGGGGGAGATGGTGTGCAAGGTATAGAATAGTTTAAAAAGGGGGTATTTAGTGTCAGTAGAAATGTTCTTCATTACCAAGCACTGTTAGACACAGGACATGGTAAATATCATCGAAATTTATAAAAGTGTACGGTCTAAAATATAAGCCATAGTGTAAACCAATGACAATGTTTAGTAGCTATGTTTCACTATTAGTATATCAGTTATAACAATGCTACCATCCACATATAAAAAGATATTAACATCCCACACCACCATTCCTCATCCATGTGGTACAACACCCGCAATGAATATACACATCCTGGGGCCTTGCCACCGAGCATAGACCACAGTTCACATCACAGACCACACTCTCTCCCACCCAGTTCTGCATGGTATATTCTGATGGAAAATGAATCCCTGTAATTTCTGAGTAATATTTAGGTAATCTAAGCACCTTTAAAATATATACATATTCATATATATATATATAACAAATAACATTTATGTAAACAAATGCACATATATGCATATGTATTTATATATAATTTTCCAAATATTGGTATGTATTGTGAAAAATTTCATTTTTACCCACAATAAAAAAAATATTTTAAAAAAAGATATTAATATGGGGGAAGGAAAGGGGGAGGAATGTTTGTTATATGAGAGTCTCCTGTATTCTGTGTGTGACATTGCTGTGACCTAAAACTTCTTTGGAAACAAAATGAAAAATTGTGAGACACTGAGGAATGAGAAGGGGAAGGTGCCACAGTGCAGACTGGACACCAGATACTGCTGTGATGAAAGGCAAAAGGTCAAAAAATTTTTTAAAATATATTTTTCATTTTCTTGATATGCCAATCTTTTAATTTTATTTTATTTTCAGTTTTTTCAAAATTTTTATGTATTTTATCTCTTACATTTAAACTTATCATTATTATTTCATTTCCCTATTAATTGTATTCAGCTATTGCAATGGCTTCATCTTTGAAGAAGCTTTGGATCACAGAAGGGTAACAACTGGAGCAGAGTGGATCACTGCTCGGGGGTGTCAGGGATGGGGGATGCATGGGAGGAAGTTCACCTGAGCATAAATATAAGGTACATAAAAATGTTCAAATGCTCACAGGACATTATCACAGTGGGTAGAGAATCACTCAATAAATGAGAGAATACTGAATTCCCATCTTGGAGAGCTCTGCCACATTCTCTAAGGGAGCAGCAACAGACCCCAAGTGCAGGGGCAGTGACTGGCAAAGGAGGATGATCCACTGATGGGCCCTTGATATTGATGACTAGCCATATGAGTCTCTGTTATTGAAATTGAATCTTATTGTTGTGGGGTGCCTAAGGAATGCCTCCTGAGAGCCTACTTGTTATTCAAATTTGGCCTCTCTCTAAGCCATGTGAATGTATTACCTTCCTTCCAGCGTGGGACATGATTCCCGTATCTCCCTGGCACTGAGAGATTGCTACCAAGCACCAACTGGCAATGCGACTACAAAAAGACCTTGAATAAAAGGGGGAAAAGGTAAACACAAATGCATTTATGTGGCTAAGAGACTTCAAAATGAATCGGGAGGTCATCCCAGAGGTAACGCTTATGCAAATCTCAATAGGATCTCATAGAATTCCAAAGTGTATATCACCCCATATAGTGGGGCTCCTGAGCATTCTGTAGAAACCCAGGTCCTATGTCAGTGTGGATAGCTCCAGAACTGGTGCCTTGCCAGTGGGCCGTACTTTGGAGTTTGTGCTCTTGAGAGTGACAGAGTTGGACTCAACTATGTCTTCCCTGCATATGGCTTATCTGTCCCTTCTCTTCAAACATATATTTGGTGCTGGAGTTTGTAGGTGTGCGTCCAAGAGACTTGAGTCTTTGGGCTGTCCATGTGCCATCTGGCCCAGAACCTTGGTGGAGCAGCAACTCCTACTCTACAGCTCATTGGTCTCACCCAGGACAATTAGTGGGAAGATGATGATGGACAACAGCCATGCCAGGGAATGTAGAGTCTGTAGCTGCAAGCAGAATTATCCCATCTGTTTTCTCTCTGGGATATAAAACCCTTCTCAATTGGAGTGGAGTGGACCTCACCATTCCATACTTCCCAGGATGGGGGTAAGAGCTATGGACTAGAGTGGGCTTACTGGTATTCTGGTGTAGACATATTGTGACTCAAGCAAGGGAAGATATTACAACATTGACATGGAGCCAATGGCTACTTGAGGCTCTGGAGGCAGGGAGAGGGAAAAGCAGTTGTAATACGGGGGCTTTTTCGGGACTTGGGAATTGGCCTGAATGACATTGCAATGACAGATATAGGTCATTATATATAATCATATAACATGCAGAATTATGTGGGTGGGAGAGTGTGGTCTACAATGTGAACTATGGTCCATGCTTAATGGCAAAACCCCAGGATATATTTATCAATTACAATTAATGTGCCACACTAATGAAGGATGTTTATGTAGGAGGTTGTAGAAGGTGTGGGAGGTGGGGTGTATGGGAATCCCTATATTTTTTGCGTAACATTTATGTAATCTAAATATCTTTTAAAAAAATGTGAAAATAAGTTTATTGTCCTTGGGGTATATATTTACTATTTAAATTTTTCTATCTATCTAGTCCATTGTTGTGTGAATATCTATCTATTTTTCTGCCTTTCTCTATTTATCTATGGATTACATCTAGGAATGTTTTTGGTTATATCAATTCAGTCATGTATCCTTTTTAAATTTTTTGTCTGGTTTGAAATACTATACTAATGATTAAAAGTAATAATTGAAAAACACCTGAAAATGTACTTAATGTGTAGAATTCAAAAACAGTAACATTATCGATGTGTTGCTGAAAAACTTGTCAGAAGACTTAGAGTGAAATGACCAAAGTGGTTAATGGATAAATGGAAAAATCGATTATAGTACAACGCTTTATATTTTTATGTATGTGTTCATATATATTTATTCCGAATCCAACGAAGGTCAGGCATTATCCTAAAGAAAGTGAGAAATTAACACTGAAGGTGTTTTTTAATCACACTTATGAGAATTTTTTCACTTGATATATTTGGGAAATTCGTATTTTTCCTCTCCCTTATCAATTCCGCTACTTAGCAATATATCATAAGGAGGGCTGAATTAGGAGTAATAATATATGAAAACAAATGAAATAAGAAAGCAGAACAAATAGAAAGTAAACTATTATTCATAAATATTAACTTTATATTTGTAAGAAAAACATGCTGTTCCACTTGAAACAAAATATATAAAATTAAAGAGAAAAAAATCTAAACATTTAATCATGATAAAAAATATAAAGGGATATTAAAAAGATTGTCTTAGCCCGGAAAAATGTATCAGATGTGAGGATTTAAAATGTCAGAAATATCAAGTTTCCAGCTCCTTAATGCCATCTTTCACTTTTTTATGCTATACCTGAGTGAATAACTATGAGATATACACTTCAAATTGTCACTGAAAGGAAGAATTAGCATGAGAGATGGAGAGAAGAAAATAATGATCAAAATTAGTAAAGTTGGAAAGAAAGTGGTAGGAGGCAGGTTGCTGGAAAAATGGCATTTGATTTTAAAAAATATGATATTTCCAACAAATAAGATATTTCAAAAATAATTTAATAGGTAAGTCAAAAATTCTACAAAAATATCAGAGGGAGATTTTCATGCAAATAGTACTTCTGCAAACATGGTGAACTTTTCTAAAACCCAACAAATTTTCTGTAAGAAGTTTATTAAGCATCAACCCTACAAAGTGACACAATACAAGAAGGTTCAGATTTTTATATATGCCTAGGGAAAGTGGATATTACTAGAAGTAGAGCAGCTATGGTGGACAGATTAAGCTGATTTTTTGGAGGAAGGTTAAAACTGCAATGGAAGTTGTGTTAAGACTTCAATGCATGGGGCCTAAGTACAGATCCAAGAGAATGTTGGCTATAAAAATATGTAAACATTTTTAACTGGAAGAGCACAAGAAGAGAAAGAGTAAAATGACATATGTGTAAGGTTCATTGTTTCATTATGAAGTCAATAAAATCTTGAGGTTATTAAAAATTATATGAGAGTGATAAATAAAAAATACAATACAGTGTAAAGTGATATTTATCTGAATAACATATGTGTGTTAAAACTAGAAAATTAAGTATAAGCATCCATGTAAACAACAGAGTTTAAAGGTGAAATATAAGAATCATGCCTTGTTTGTAGAAAAGACTTCTGTTTTAATAAAATCCTTATTTAGGGTGAAACCAGTCAATGATTTACAAGGGTAAATCCTCACTTTGAAAAATGTAACAATTAAAATGAAATTCTCTGGTCTAAAAGCACAGAACTTAAAATATGCATTATGGAAGCATCTTTTGATAGAGACCCCTAAGTTGTCCCATAGAGTAAAGGCCTGCTCTGCACTCTTGAACAGCAACCCCAGCAGAGATGGACGTAACAACAGAAGTGGATTTGTCTGGGTGTTTCAGGTGGCCTGAGGACCACACATGCCACATCACCATCACTGGGCCTCATGATGTACTGGTGGTGCAGACATTTACACTTATGCACTTGAAGCTATAGGCTCCTCTTGCCTCCAAGATTAAAAAGTTAAGAATGGGAGAGAGGAAGAATTCTAGGGTTAACAACTCACCCAACTGTCTCTAAAAATCACAGGATGGGTGTCCCTGTGATCTGGCCTGCCACCTCTCCTTTTCAGGAAAGCCTGTGCTCTGCTCAAAGTCAGGTGAGCCCTTCCTTTGCCACCCTTATAGTCCTGGCTGGTAAACAGCTGTTCTGCCAGGCTTTCGTCTCCCTTTGTCTCAGCACAAGCAAAAGGGTGGCACAGCTGGGGTCTGAAGGACTACAGAGGTCTGGCTAATAAGGGTGTTGTTCCCTCTGCCTATCTCTTGGCCTTGGAATGTATCAGTGGAACCCCTAGGATTTTTCCATGAAATTTTTACCACTCCACTGAAGTTCCTCTGTCTCCCTTGGGAATAAATATCTCTACACCATGGTTATATTTCAATGAGTAAATTGAAGGAAAAGATTGTATTATTGGGCTTTTTAGAGATACCACTGTATAAATGACCAGGGTCCCTGAACTCCTGGCTCAAGAATGAGAGAAAAAGAGTTAGTCTTCTCTCATTTGCAGTTTGAAAACCACCAACACTTCCAAGTCCCTTGCCCAACTCCATCTTTGGGTGGGGTTCTTTGGGGCTTTAAATCATTTTTTGGATGGTTCTCTTTGTTAAATTCATTTTTTTATTGATGTATTTTCTATGTGTATCCCTGCCATTCTTCACCCCCAAACCTTGTGGGGATTTTTGTAGTTAGGGTAACACTGACTCATCTGTTTGAGTCACATTGAATCTCACCGACTCATAGGCTTGGCTAATAGCCTTAAGATTTTGTTCAGACAACTCAAAAGCACATAAAAAAATTTCCCCTGAAGAGATGGGTCATTGGGGAAAAGTGAGTTCTATTCTTGAGAGTGACATCATCAACATAGCAATGTAAGATATCACTGGAAAAGTCTCTCCATTGAATCAATGAATAAAAGTACAAATTCAACTTGCTTGGATCTTTGGAGTAAAATATACACTGGGGAAGTTCTCTACTAATGCTGACTCAAAGAGAAGACAATAAACTTAGATAGGAAATTGTGTCCCATACTTGCCAGTCTGGCTCTAACCCACTATGTAGGCCCTGCACAGTTTGAGAGTTTCACAGTGGAAGGGTGGCCTGGATATCCTCCTGCTGCAGATACAGAACATAGAGTCACTCACAACAGTGAGCTAGAGCCCCATACATATCTAGTCACAGTGTCTTAAGTTTGCAGAGACCCAGGGTGGACCACCAGCACTGGAGGAATTTTACATACAAAAGTGCACTGACAGAAAAAAAAGACCATTGCAGAACTATTGACTAAAGGTGCACACACCCAATTCAGTCTCTGTTTAATGGACCGCAGAAAATTAAAGTTTCTTGATTGACCCCATGTACCTCCCCAGGGCAGGATACCCGAAAGTAGAAAAATCTGGAGGCAAAAAAGCTCATAAAAAAGATGGGAGAATGGAAGTGTTGTAACACAGGATTGGTCTCGAACTGAAATGTATAATGAAAAGAAGAAAATAAGTGGAGATAATTTAAACTAATCATAGTAGCTGGTGAGAAAATTTCTGCACAAAAGCAAACAGAACAGATCAAGAATCCTGGAAAATGAACAGAAGTAAGGAACCTTTCTCCTGGAGGTGAAACAAGTACATTCAAATAGTGCATACCTAAAAATTGTACCACATATCCAGAGCAAAACTCACATGCAGAAGACCTGGGAACATCTGAATAGTAAAAGGCAGGCTATTCTAAAAGTGCAGAATAAGTTGGTCCAAGAATTAAAAAAAAAACCTTAACACAAAGCCAATCAAAAATATAACCCTACAAAAGAGGGAGAACCTGACCTTCAGAGTTAACATATCAAAATAATCAGTTGCCTGGACATCTGATTTTAAGCCATAATAAGAAACAAGAAGCTATGGCTTAGCAAAAGCTACAAATTAAAGCTTCAGTGGAGATGAAGAATTTGGAACAACTAATCAAAGAAGTTCAAACAAACTTTCTGAATCAATTCAAGGAGATGAAGGAAAATATGGATAGGAATAAACTAACAGTGGATATAGAGATAATGGCTATTGATAAGACAACAATTGTCAAACAGAATAATTAGTATGTTTATAAAGATCCATAAGAGAAATTTTGGGGATTGAAGGCAAAATAGTTGAGATTAAAAATACACTAGAGGAATTGTTTGAAGATGGCATCAGACTAGACAAGAAGGGCTAAAATCTATTACAAAAATAACTGATAAAGAGCCACAACCTGTCCAAGGGACCTGCTTTTGGGGTCAGCAGACTAGGGCAGTGCTTTGCAACTACCAGGAGTGTGAGAGACTGAGAGATGAAGAACCCAAAACAATAATTGTAAGTTACTAAACCACCACAGTAACTGGGAAGGGTTCCCCTTCTACATTCCCAAAATATAAAGTGGGGTAAAACCCTTGGCTCACTGCACCTGACTGAGAGTGGAAAAGATATTTTCCTCCCTCTCAGCTGCCTCAATGGAAAAGCAGGGGCGGGGAGTCGGAGACTTTTCTTCACTTAATTCAGTCATCAGACCCTACTTTGAATCTCAGTTCTGGCCAGGCAAAACACAGGAAAAGGGAAAGAGATACACTACCTTGAAAAGGTGTGCCAATGAGTGTTATCTGCTGGCTGGTCTCAAAATTGCATGTACAAAAACTGCTTTTGGTCCTTTTTGTACTATAACACCTGGGAAAAAAATCTGCACCCCAATTAGTGAGCCCCTGGCACAATTTTGATAACTTAAGCTGGGTAATTTTAAAGACTTAGAATAAGCCAATCCAAATATCAAAGAAAGAGTTGTGAAAAAAGAAAGACAATAAGAGAAAGAAATTGGCTATTAGAGTAAATTACAAAGAAATTTCAGATGTCTAGTCGTCAGCAAAAATTTACAAGCCATACTAGGAAACAGGAAAAGATGGCCCAGTCAAAGGAACAAACCAAATATCCTGAAATATTACAGCATTTACTACAATTAATCAGTGATAGTCACACAATGCTCCTGAATCATCTCAAAGAATTGAAATAAAATATGACTAAAGAAATAAAGGATATTAAGAAGGTACTGGGTGTGTATAAAGAACAATCTGGAACCCTGCAAAGAAAAGTTACAGAACTTATGGGAATGAAAAACATGATGGATGAGATTAAAAATACTATAGAGGCACATAAAAGCAGATTTGAAATGCTAAAAGACAGAATTAGAGATTTAGAATACAGAATATGTGAACTGGAAAAGACAGGAGAACAGAAAGAGAAGAGAATGGGGAAAAAAGGAGCAGGGTCTCAAGACAATGAATGAGGTACACTTCATTGAGTTACAGAAGTAGAAATTGCATGGTACTGGCATAAAGACAGTTTGACCAGTGGAACAAAATTGAAAACTCTGAAATAGACTCTCATATTTACAGCTAAGTGATTTTAGACAAGGCTCTTAAACCCACCCAGTTGTGCCAGAACTGTCTATTCAAAAAATGGTGCTGGGAGAACTGGGTAGCCATATTCAAAAGAAAGAGGACCCCTAATTCATACCTTATAAGAAAATTAACTCAAAACCAATCAAGGACCTAAATATAATAGTGACAAACATAAAAGTCCTAAAAGAAAATGTAGGAAAAGTTCTTCAACATCTTGTGGTAGGTGGTAGTTACTTAACCTTATAATCAAAGCACAAGCCACCAAAGAAAAAATAGATAAATGGGCCCTCCTCAAAATTTAACACTTTTGTACCTCAAAGGACATTGTCAAAAGGGTTTAAAGGCAGCTGATTTAATGATAGAAGACATGTATTTGATAAATTTTTAATACATATGACATATAAAAAGATCATACAACTCAAAACTAAAAAGGCAAGCTATATGATTTAGAAAGGATAAAAGATTGGAAAAGTTGGTTGTCCAAAGAAAAAATACAAATGGAAAAGAAACAAATGAAACAATGTTCAACATCATTAGGGATTATGAAAATGCAAATCAAAATTACAATGAGGTATAGTTTCACACCAATTAGACTGACTGCTATTAAAAAGTTAGAAAAGTGTAAATGTCAGAGAGTATGTGGCGAGATAGGAATACTTATTCACTTTTAGTGGGAATGTAGAATGGTACAGCCACTGTGGAGGACCGTTTGGCAATTACTAAGGAAGTTTAATATAGACTTGTCATGTGGCCCAAAAATACCCAGAAGAACTGAGAGCAGTTACACGAATAGACATCTGCACACCGATATTCATAGCAGTGTTATTCATGATAGCCAAATTTGGATTTAACCCAGGTGTACATTAACCAATGAATGGATAAAAAATTGAGGTGTTTACACACAATGGAATATTATGCATTGATAAGAAGAAATGAATGTGTGAAGCATATGAACACATGGATGAAATGGGAGGGCTTGATGTTGAGTGAAGAAAGCCAGACACAAAAGGACAAATATTGTATGATTGTGCTATTATGTATTAAATCTATTGTGCAAGCTCATGGAGTTAATAATTTGAATATAGGTCACCAGAAAATAGAATGAGGAGAGAGAATGGAATTCTGGTGGTTATTATGAAAGCCAAAGATACAGATATGTATATTCACTATCAAATATGTAAACAACAAAAATATGTAGATAAAAACTGGATATATAATTCAAATTCAGTGTATGTATCAGGTGTAATTGTACTTCTTTCAGATTTTGTTTTCAAGAATTTTTAATCAAAATTATTCATTCTGGGAACCTCAAAATATCTTATGAACATTTTTCCTAAAGCAGTATTAATCTCCGTCTTCTGCAGCCTATAGATGATGGGATTTATGAATGTAAGCACTGTGGAGTAGAACATGGCCATGAGAAGTTTTAAAGAGATGCTTTCTTTGCAATGGGACCTAAGACAGCAATCATCATAGAAATCACAAACAAAATGAGAATTGCCCACAGAAAACTGCAAAATATTTTTCAAAGTATTCAAAGAAGACCTAAATAAATAGAAGAGCATCATGTGATCACGTATTCAAAGACTAAATATTGTTAAGATTTCAATTCTACTCAAAGTGATTTACAGATTCAAAATAATACAAAGAGTCCCAATCAAACAAATTAACTCTACAAAAATAGAAAAGCCAATTATCAAATTTGTATGTTAGGGTATGAGACTCTGAAGGGACAAAATCAACTTTAAAAAGGAATGAAATTGGAGAACTTGATATTCCTTTCTTAAAATTATTTACGCCAAAAACAACCAACGAATGGATGAACAAACTGGTGTATACACATGACATAATATTATGCAGTAGAAGAAAAAATGAAGTCATGAAGTATATGACAACATCGATGAACCTGGAGGACCTTGTTTTGAGTGAAGCAAGCCAGATGCACAATGACAAATACTGCATGAGGGTGCATAAATATATTACACAAACTCATGGAGTTAATAATTAAAATATAGGTTACCAGAAAATAGAATAAGTGTAGAGAATGGAAATCTGAGCGTTAATCTGTGCAGAATTGGTTAAAAGGTTGTTTGTAAGTCCTTGGAAATGAATGGAAATGGTGAGAGCATATCATGGTGCTTGTGACTAGCAGAACTATTACATTGGTATGTCAGTGGTTGAAAGGGAAAGTTTAAGGACAAGCATGTTACTAGAAGGAAAACTAAAAAATGTACCATGGGACTGTATAACATAGTGCAGCCTTATGTGTCATTTTAGAAAATCAAACAATTAGGTAAATATTCGTGTAGATTCCCACTACCATAAAAACCAACAATTTTCTGTGCCTATATACTCTGTCTTCCCAGCTAATACAATAAATGACCCATCCTTCTTCAAATCTGTGGTGTGCTAAGGATAGTCTAAAACTATCCTATATATCATTTTATTTATCCATTCATTGGTTGAGGGATGTTTGGGTTTCTTCCATCTTTTGGAAGGTTTGAATAATGCCATGATGGACATTGGTGTACAAATACCTGTTTGAGTCCCTGCTTTCAATTCTTTTGGGTGTATATCTAGTAGTGGGATTCCTGGATCATATGATAGCTTTATATTTAGGTTTCTGAGGAACCACCAAATTGTCTTCCAGAATGGCTGCACCATTTTATATTACCACAGGCAATGCATGATTTCATTATTATTATTACTATAATGGTTATTTTCTGTTTTTACTAGCCACCATTCTAATGGGTATGAAATTGTATCTTATTGTGGTTTGGATTTGCATTTCCTTCATGGCTAATGATGTTGAGTATTTTTTCATGTCCTTTTGGGCCATTCTAATAATGATTGAAGTGATGAATACACAACTATACATTTATACCAAATACCATTGATTGTACACTTTGGGTGGCTTTATGCTTTATGAATATGCATCAATAAAATTGATTTGTTGAAAAGAGATCAATTGTAAACAAAATGGCATGGTACTGGCACAAGGACAGACATATAGAAAAATGGAATTGAATTGATAGGTTGGAAATAAATGTTCACATCTGACCAACTGATTTTTTACAAGAGTGCCAAGTGCATTCAATTGGGAAATAATGGTCTTATCAACAAATGTGTGCTGGGAAAATTGGACCTTGTTTGCAAAAGAATGAAGCTTGATCTCTACTTAATACCATATATGTAAATCAACTAAAAATTGGTCAAAGACCTAAGTATTAGAGCCAGAAGTATGCAACTCCAAGAAGAAAATGTAAGGAAGTATCTTTAAGATTTTGTGTTAGGCAATGGTTTCTTAGACTTTACATCCAAAACACAATCAACAAAAACACATAAATTGGACATTATTAAAATTAAAAACTTTTGTGCCTCAAAGGACTTTATCATGAATGTATAGGCAACCTATACAATGGGAGAAAGTATTTAGAAAGCACATATCAGGTAAATTAATATTCCAAATACACGAGGAAATACTTCAACTTAACAAAAAAGACAATACAATTTAAAAATGGGCAAAAGACTTAACTAGAAATCTCTCCAAATATGATGTGTCTCTAATGATCCTACATAAGATTTGGTTGATGCTATATCTGAATCTTTAATGATTCCCTTTTCTTTGTTCCCTTGGAAAAACAGGTAGGTAAGATGAATAAAAATTAAATTTATAGTGAGTTAATCAGAGATAGAAGTTTTCTGTGTTCTAGGAAGGAAGAAATTAAGTTTTCCTCAAGTCAGCATGGTATTAAGCTTCTGTGTGGCAGGTTGCTGTTGGCAATAGAGAAGGAGAATTGAGCAGGAATCAAGAATGTGATGGAGAATCACTGATTATGGCTATTTAAGGGTATGGCATGGGAATATGAACACCTCAGCCATGAAAGAATGATTAACCTATAGAAGAATATCAGTGAAGGGTCAGAGTTTATCTTAAGACTACTCATTCTCCTGTCCATATTTCTTTGTCTCATGTGACTTTCTGTCTGCCCTGAGCTTTATGGTCATCCTGGCCTCTGGATGCCAAGAAACCTTTTCCACTTTGGCCTTTTTGCCTCACATGACTTTCACTTTATCCTCATGGTTAGAGTTCTTTTTATTGTTTCCCAGATGTTGAGCATTCCTGCTCAGTGTCAAAGAATGGCATGTAGTTCCTTTGAAAACTGTCATCCAACCTCAAATTGGAATTTTTTAATTCATATTTTGATGACCCATTATCTCATCCATTATTATTCATTCATAATTAGTCCAGTTGAATTTTATAATGTTTGCCTTCAATATACTAGGCCCAAAATGCCTATTTATAAAATAAAATTTTTTGTAAATTTATATTTCAATTTTCTTATATTCTTTTTTCTTCCTTACTGTCACTTTCTTCACCATTACAAAATTTCTGTACTCCCTTCATTCTCTTCTCTTTTCCTTCATTCTTTTTTTTTCCACATCATACGCGTAATGTGCTGATGTCATAACAAGGTTTGAGAGAGGTACATCTCACACAAATGCATGAACACCCATTCATCATGCTTATGAACCACAAAAGGGTCTCCTTCATTCTTAATATGCTCTTCTCCTTTGGTTTCCCCAGCTCATTAGTGGTTGCCCGAATTTGTTGGCTCCTTTAACTCTAGTCACATTATCAATGTAGGCATTATCCATTGGGGAGTCTTTGGTTCTTTCCCATCATTTTTGCAAATTCTTTCCTTTGAGACCTTATTCATTCCTTTATTCTCTGCTCTTACTTCTATGTAAATTACTAAAAAATTTGGTTACATTGAATAGAGGGGCTTATGAGCTAACTTTTCTAAAATCTCAAAAACAAATCTTATTCTTACTCTTCTGGCATCAGCAACAATCTTATTAAAGAAAACAAGATTGAAAATTTCAGTGTGATTGGCTGCAAAACCCAAAGCATTCTTTGAAAAAAGGAATGCCTATTTAAACTTTCATTTAGAATATGGCATAGGAAAAGAAATAGAGACTATTGTGGGGTTTTTTTGTTGTTGTTGTTTTACTTAAAAATTCCTACTGGGTTATGAAATATTTCAGCCTATACAACTACTTGTGGTATAATATTCCATAGTTTTCTACTTGTTTTGTAAGGGTTTACTTTTTTATATTTGCTTCAGTCTCCTTCCTTAAAGCTTCAAAAACTTCCTTAATCTAGAATCTTTATTAGATTTGATGATTATATGTATATTTCCTTAATTTTGTAGGTTTGCAGGTCTTTTTTTGTTTATTTTCATATGAAAATATCTGCAATTAGGTGTGATGTTTTACAACCTCCAAAAACTCAGTATCATCTATATCCCTGGAAATTTTACTACACATCATATCATTATATGTAGCATGTAACTACATCTCACCAACTCTACTTCTGCTATCCTGATCTATGCCACTATTGCCTCTTGCTTTGATTTTTGCAATACGTTCTAACAAGTCTCCCTGATTTTATCACTGAGACTTAATTGTTTTCACAAGGCAGCAGTGTAAGTGGTCCTTTAACAATGTAGCCAGATTTTTGGTGCCTCTATTCAAAATCCTCCAGTTACTAATTTTTAAATTATTATTATAATTTTTTTTAATTTTTAAAAGATACTTAGATTACATAAATGTCACTGAAAAGTTGTAGGGATTCCCATATGCCCAACCTCCCACTCCTCCCACAACCTCCCACATAAACATCTTTCATTAGTGTGGCACATCACCTGCAATGGATGTACACATCTTGGAGCTTTGCCACTAAGCATGGACCATAGTTCACATTGTAGACCACACTTTGGCACACACAGTTCTCCATGTTATATAATGATTTAAAATGTCATATATCTGTCATTGCAATGTCACTCAGGATAATTCCCAAGTCCCCCAAAAACCCCTGTATTACAACTGCTTTTCCCTCACCCTGCCCCTAAAGAATCCAGTGGCCACTGGCTCCACATTAATGTTGTAATAACTTCCATTGCATGAATCACAATATGTCTATAACAGAATACCAGTGAGTCCACTCTAGTCCATAGCTCTTCCTCCAATCCTGAGGAGTCTGAGATGGTGATGTCCACTCCACCTCCAAGTGAGAGGGGGCTTATATCTCATGGATAAGATGGATGGGAATATCCTGTCTGCACATGCAGACTCTCTCTATTCCCTGGGAAGGCCGTTGTCCATCATCATCTCCCCACTAGGTGTCCAGGGTGAGTCCACTGAGCTGAGGGTAGGAGCTGCAGCTTCACTGAGATTCCAGGCCCAGCTGGGACATGGACAGCCCAAACACTCTTGTCTCTGGAAGTACACCTGCAAACTCTGGCAACACATATAGGTTTGAATAGAAGGGACAGATGGACCCTGTGCAGGGAAGACGTATTTGTGTCCAAATCTGTCACTCTCAGGAGCACGGATTCCAAAGTAGGGCCCATTGATAAGGTGCAAAACTCTGGGGCTATCTGCCCTTATATATGACCTAGGTGTATCCAGAGCCCTCAGGAGCCCCTCTGTTTGGGGTGTATCCACATTGGAAGCCTATGAGGTCATATAGAGATGTGCATAAGCGTTACCTCTCGGATGACCTCCCGACTCAATTTAAATTATCTTAGCCATATGAACTCATTTCTCTTTACCTTTTCCCCCTTTTATTCAAGTTCTTTTTCCAGTTCTATTGCCCATTGGCACTTGTTGGTAATCCCTCATTGCCAGGGAAGCTCATCCCCGGGAGACATGTCCCATGCTGGGAGGAAGGTAATGCATTCATATGCTGAATTTGGCTTAGAGAGAGGCCACATTTGAGCAACAAGGAGGCTCTCAGGAGGCAACCCTTAGGCACCCCATAGCAATAGGCCAAGTTTCTATTTCAAGAGGCAAGACTCATAAGGCTAGTCATCAATAACAAGAGCCCATCAGTGGATCATCCGCCTTTGCCAGACACTGCTCCTGCACTTCGGGAACTGTTACTACTCCCTTCGAGAATGTGGCAGAGCTCTCCAGGATGGGAATTCAGTATTCTCTCATTTATTGAGTGGTTCTCCACCCACTGTGACCATGCCCCATGAGCACTTGGACAATTTTATATTCCTTTTATGTAAGTTCAGGTGAGCTTCCTCCTATGCAGGCCCCATCACTGAAACCCCTACCAATGATCCTCTCCTGCCCCAGTTGTAATGCTTCTGTGATCCAAGCTTCTTTAAAGATGAAGTCAATAAAATAGCCAAATACAATTAATAGGAAATTGAAATAATAATGATGTTTAAATGTAAGAGATAAAATACATGAAAACTTAAAAAAAAAACCTAAAAATAAAATAAAACTAAAGAATTGGGTTATTCAAAAAGTGAGAAAAAATTTTAAAAAACTAAAAAAAAATTTTTTTTTTGACATTTTGCCTTTTATCACTGCACTGTCTAGTGTCCAGTCTGTACTGTGGCAACTTCCCACTCCCCAGTGTCTCACTATTTTTCATTTAATTTTCAAAGAAGTTTTAGGTCACAGCAAAATCACACACCGAATACAAGAAACTCTCATATACCCAAACTCCTCCCCCTTTTCTCACCCCATATTAAAACCTATTGTATGTGGATGGTGGCATTGTTATAACTAATATACAGATAGTGACACATAGCTACCAAATATTGTCAATGGTTTACAGTATGGTTTACATTTTAGATCGTACACTTTTATACATTTTGATGATATTTACCATGTCCTGTGTCCATCACTGTAAGGTAATGAAGAACATTTCCACTGACCACTAAATACCCTCTGTTTGATCTATTCTGTTCCGCCCTCCCCATCATCCCAGGTCCCATGACAACGCCCTGGCTTGACTCATTGGATGACCAGATTCATAGTAACATGGTTTGTCCTCCACTATTAGGAACCACCCTTGCTCTTAAGAGATGCCCACCTGTCTATTTCTGCTCTCCCCTCAGTATCCTGGGTATTCTAACCCACTCTTCCCAATCTACGCACCTGTCAACCCTGCAACACCCAACCCAATATATGACTACCCTCCTGTCCTATCCTTTCAATACACAAGTACACTCTTTCTCTTTACCATAGGTTAAGGCCATATGGGTGATGGCTCACAGCTTTCTCTTTTCTTTCTCTTTCTTGTACACCTATCTTTCAGACAATATTTCTCAGAGACTGCTCAATTTCCTTAATTCATATCAGTGAGGTCATGTACTGTTCATCCTTCAATGCCTGGCTTGCTTCACTCAACATAGTGTCTTCCAGATTCATCCATGTTATCCCAGGTGTTAGCACTTTATTCCTTCTTACAGCTGAGTAATATTTCATTGTATATATGTACAACATTTTGTTTTTCCATTCATCTGTTGATGGGCACCTGGATTGATTTCAACTTTTGGCAATAGTGAAGAATGCCCCTATGAACATGGCTGTGCATATACTTGTTCATGTCTTTGCTTTCAATTCTTCTGGGTATATACCCTACAGTGGAATCGCTGGATCATATGGAAGATGTATAGTTAGCTTTTTGAGGAACCCTGAAATATTCTCCACAGTGGCTGGACCATTCCACCATCCCACCAACAGTGGATGAGGTTTCCCATTCCTGCACATCCTCTCCAACACATATAGTCTGGCTTTTTTTTAATAGCCACCATTCTAATGGGTGTACGATGGTATCTCAATGTAGTTTTGATTTGCATTTCTCTAATAGCTAGAGATGTTGAGCATTTTTTTTCATGTGGTTTTTAGCCATTTGTATTTCTTCCTTGGAGAAGTGACTTTTCAGGTCACTTGCCCATTTTTTAAATGGGTTGTTAGTCTTTTTATTTTCGAGTTGTAGGATTTCTTTATATACATGGATATTAGGCTCCTATCAGATATATGGTTGCCAAATATTTTCTCCCATTGGGTAGGCTGCCTTTTTATTTTCTTGATAATGTCTTTTGAGGTGAAGAAGTCTTTAATTTTGAGGAGATCCCATTTCTCTATTTTATCTTGTTTTGCTCATGCTTTGGGTGTGAAGTTCATGAAACCATTTTCTATTACAAGGTCCTGTAGATGCTTCCCTACATTATCTTCCAAGGTCTTTATAATCTTGGCTCTTATATATAGATCTTTAATCCATCTTGAATTGATTTTCATATAAGGTGTGAGATGGTGTTCCTCTCACATAATTTGGTTCTGGACAACCAATTCTCCATGCACCACTTGTTGAAGAGGCCATTCTCTCCCAACTGAGTGGGCTTGATGGCCTTGGCAAATATGAGATGATTTTGTATGCGAGGATTTATGTCAGGACTCTCAATTCGGTTCCATTGGTGAATGTGTCTATCCTTGTACCAATACCATGTGGTTTTCACCACTGTAGCATTGTAGTATGTTTTAAAGTCAGGTAGTGTGATGCCTCCAACTTAATTTTCCTTTTTCAATATGTCTTTGGCAATTCAGGGCCGCTTACCTTCCCAAATAAATTTTGTAGTTAATTTTTCCTATTCTTTAAAAAATACAGTGTTGATTTTTATTGGGATTGCATTAAATCTGTAGATTAGTTTGGGTAGGATAGACATCTTTATGATGTTTAGTGTTCCTATTCATTAACAGGGAATATTCTTTGATTTATTTTTAAGCCTTCTTTGATTTCCTTTAGCAGTGTTGTGTAGTTTTCTGTATATAAGTCCTTTACATCTTTAGTTAAATTTATTCCTAGGTATTTGATTCTTTTCATATCTATTGTAAATGGTATTTTTTTCTGGATTTCCTCCTCAGTTTGCTTGTTATTGGTGTATAGAAATGCTACTGATTTTTAATCATTGATCTTATAGCCTGTGATGTTACTGAACTCCTTTACAAGTTTCAGAAGCTTTGTCATAGATTTCTAAGGCTTTCTACTTGTAGGATCAAGTCATCTGCAAATAATGAAATTTTTACTTCTTCTTTTCCAATTTGGATGCCTTTTATATCTTTTTCTTGCCTCAGTATTTGAGCAAGAACTTCTAAGACAATGTAAAATAGGAGTGGTGATAGTGGGCATCCTTGTCTTGTTCCTGATCTCAGAGCGAAGGCTTTTAGGATTTCCCCATTGAAGATGATGTTATCTTTGTCTTTCTCATATATACCCTTCATCATATTCACAAAGTTTCCTTCTATCCCTACCTGTTGCAGTGTTTTTATCAGGAAATCGTGCTATATTTTGTCAAATGTTTTTTCTGCATCTATAGAGATGATCATGTGATTTTTTTCTTTCTGTCTGTTTATGTGGAATATTACATTGATTGATCTTTCTATGTTGTACCATCCTTGCATAACCGCAATGAATCCCACTTGGTCATGGTGTATAATTCTTTTGACATGTTACTGAATGTGATTAGCAAGCATTTTGTTGAGAATTTTAACATCTACATTCATTAGAGAAATTGGTCGGTAATTTTCCTTTATTTTGGTGTCTCTGTTTGGCTTCGGTATTAGGGTAATGTTGGCATCATGGAATGAGTTAGGTAATGTTCCTTCTGCTTCTATTTTTTGGAAGCACTTAAGCATGACTGGCATTAGCTCTTTCTGTAGTCTTTGGTAAAATTCACCTGTGAAGCCATCTGGTCCTGGGCTCTTCTTAGTTGGGAGGTTTTTGGTGACTGAGTCTATCTCTTTGCTTGTAATTGGACTGTTGAGTTCATCAATTCTTCTTTCATCAATATAGGGTGTTTGTGAGTTTCTAGGAATTTGTCCATTTCCTCTAAATTATCATTCTTGTTGGCATATAATTTTTCAAAGTATCCTCTTATGATACTTTTCATTTAGGTTGGGTAAGTAGTGGTATCCCGTTCTTCATTCCTTATTTTGGGTATTTGCATCTGCTCTCTCTTTTTCTTTGTTAGACTGGCTAAGGGTTTGTAAATTTTATTGATATTCTCAAAGAACCAGCTTTTGGTTTGTCTATTTTTTCTAGTGTTTCTTATTTTCTATTTCATTTAATTCTGCTCTAATCTTTGTTCTTTCTTTCTTCCTACTTCCTTTGGAGTTAGTTTGTTGTTGTTTTTCCAATTTCTTCATGTGTGCAGTTAGGTCTTCAATTTTAGCTCTTTCTTTTTTTTAATATAGGCATTTATGGCCATGAATTACCCTCTCATTACAGCTTTGGATGCATCCCATAGGTTTTTATATGTTGTGTTTTCATTTTCATTCTATTCGAGGTAGTTACTGATTTCTTTTGAGATTTCCTCCTTGACCCACTGCTTGTCCAACAGTGTGTTGTTTAGCTTCCATATCTTTTTGCCTTATCTGGTTCTCTAGCCCTTAGGTATTTCCAATTTCATTCCATTGTGGTCAGAGTAATTACTTTGTATAATCTCAATCTTTATGAATTCATTGAGAGTTATTCTGTTGCCTAGCATGTGGTCTATCTTGGAGTATGAACCATTTACACTCGAGAAGAATGTATATCCCGCTGTATTTCAGTGTAGTGTTCTGAATATGTCTATTAGGTCCACGTCCTCTAATGTGTTATTCAGAATCTTTGTTTCTTTACTGATTCTCTGTCTAGATGTTCTATCTAATCGTGAAAATGGTGTATTAAATTCCCCCACTATAAGTGTAGAGGCATTTATTTCTCCACTTAGTTTATCCAGGTTTTGCTTCATGCATTTCGAGGCACCCTGGTTATGTGCATAAACATTTATGATTGTTCTGTCTTCTTGGAAGATTACCCCTTTTACTAATATATAGTGTCCATCTTTTTCTCTTACAACAGTTTTGCATTTAAAGTCCATTTTGTCTGATATTAGGATTGCTACTTCTGCCCTTTTTGATTATTGTTTACTTGTAAAATTGTTTTCAAGCCATTCCTTTTCAAAATACTTTCATCACTGGGTCTAAGGTGGGTTTCTTATAGACAAAATATAAATGGGTCATATTTCCTTATCCATTCTGCCAATATTTGTCTCTTGACTGGTGAGTTTAATCCATTAACATTCAGTGTTATTACTCTCAATGAATTTCTTACTTTAGCCATATTTTCTTTTGACTTATGTATGTCATATGTTGTTTTTATTTCTCTTTTTGTCTTTTCAATTGTTCTTACACTCTCCTCCAATTCTCTCTTTCCTGTTTTTTTCCTTTCAACCTGCAGAACTTACTTTAGTATTCTTGAAATGCAGGTTTCTTATTGGAATATTCTCTTAATTTGTGTTTATCTGTGAATATTTTTAACTTTCCATCATTTTTGAATGCCAGGTTTGTTGGATAGAGAATTCGTGGCTGGAAGTTTTTTCTTTTAGTACCCTGTCTTTGTCATACCACTGTCTTCTTGCCTCCATGGTTTCAGATGAGAAATCAGCACTTAATCTTATTGTGCTTTCCTTGTATGTAATGTTTCTCATTTCTCTTGCTGCCTTGAGTATTTCATCTTTGTCTTGAACATTGGACATTTTGATAATTATATGTCTTGGAGTAGGCCTGTTAGGATTTATACTATTTGGGGTGTACTGTGTTTCCTGGACATCTACACCCATCTCCCTCAATAGGGTTGGGTAGTTTTCAGCCATTCCTTCAACACTCTTCTGTTCCCTTTCCCTTCTCTTCTCCTTCTGAGATGCCTATAATGCATATGTTTGTGCATTTTGTGTTGTCAGTTAAATCCCTAATTCCCTGCTGGATTTTTTTCTATCTTTTTATCTATCTGTTCTACTATGTCTTGATTTCAGATGTACTGTCTTCCACATCACTATTTCTTTCTTCTGCCTATTCAAATCTGCTGTTATGTGAATCCAGCATCTTTTTGATTTCTTGGATTGTGCCATTCATCATAATCATATCCATTATCTTTTTATGTATTTTTACAATTTCTTCAGTATGTTCTCCCAGTGCCTTCTAATTATCATTAATCTCTTCCTTCACTTCATTATATTGGTCCATGATATTTGTTTGGACAGCTGTGATTAGTTGTTCAATGTTCTGCAACTCTTCCAGGTTTTTAGTTTCATCATTGGAATGGTCCATGTCTTACTGTTTCTCAGTATGGTTTGTAATATTTTGTTGCCCTCTGGTCATCATTTTATCTTGATGGATTTATTCAGTTGATTAGTCTCTCTCCCTGCTCTAGAGTTTTATTTAGCTGGTGATTTTTTGTGTGTGTGTTAAGTTTTCTCTTTGACACTATGTTCTTCTTGAATTTCCTTGCTTTTTCCTATGTTCCCATGAAGGAAAAATATTAGGCCAGAGGAATCAAAAGAGGTTAGAAAGGAAAAACAATAATAGTAATATTGATAAAAGTTAGAAAATGGCTGTATCAGACTTAGTAAAATGAATATTTAACACAACCAATAAAAACTAGGGAAATAACTTGGACTTGTTTACAGAGAAGATTCTCAAATGGTCGCTTAGCACATAAAACAAAAACACATTAGGGAATGCAATCCGAAGGCAAGTTGTGGTGCAGCGTCACACCCACAAACGTTGCCATTAATCAAAAATAAATATAATGAGACAAAGGGGATTACTGCTTTCATAGATTCTACTTATTATATCTACTCTACAGCTTTTCCCAATAACTTCTGTAGCTGTGTAGCTAGGTACCTTGAATGTGTACTAATTTTGAGTCATCAGATCCAAGATTTATTGGAACTTCTTAGAGTCTCCCACATTCTGATACTCTCTTGGTTGCCAGCTATCAAGAGTTTTCAGAATAATGACAAATGGGTTACTTTCTCAGAAATATTTTTGGGGTGGTACCTCATATTCTGAGGAGAGCATAAAATTATTGGTCACACTTCCTGTGTGAGGTTCTCTTCAAACCACTTTTGGTAAAATTCCCAGTCTGTGTCACATCCTTTCTTTCTTTTACTTGCTTTACTTTAAAATCCCATTAAAAAATGTATTTTATCTTGCCTTAATTTTATATCTACTTGTCAATTTTATTTGTTTTGTTAATGTTGTTAATTCTAAAAGGTGTATGATTGTCTTTTATATCATAATGTTAGTCCAAACTCTTAGATTAGAAAATATAGTTTTATTCAGGTTGCAAAATTTCAAAGGTATAATAGAGTATAAATAAATTGCAAATATAATCAGACATAAATTAAAAATTTATTGAATCCTAGTGATCTGTGAAATTCTTTTTGATACATCTATTTTGCTAGGTTTAACCAAAAAAATTGGTAAATTGGTTGCTATTAATCTGTAATACAAATTTAACTAATCTCAAGAGTATAGACAAAGAATCCTTACCAATGAAGAGTTAATGGAAAACTAGCCTCTCTATAGGGAATATTCACTAGTTCCCTAAGGCTCCTGAGATGTGTGACCCATGCATGCCTTACAGAAAGGATAATCTTGTTTATAAATAATCTAGAAGCAAAATTGTTCATAAGAGTGAGGGTAAATGGGACTCTGAATTTTACACAGTGGAAAGAGAAACAAGATCATGAATCTGGTAATTTTCTGTAAGTTGTACAAAAAGAAATATTCATGGTACAGAAGACAAACATTTTCCTCATTTCTCAGATATTTTTTTACATTTTAAATCAGGTAATTCTTTAAATTGCTATGAAAATTACTTGAAATAGCTGCAATATATCTTAACATTATTAACAAACTTAGTTATTTCTGCCCAATATTATAAATAGATACTAATAGAGTGTGAAATTTTCTGATTCTGGTGTTTAATATAGTTGATTAGATTTCAAAATATTGAAAATTAAAGGATATAAATTTACTTATAATTGTACTATATAAGCACTATGAATGGAATGTTTCTTGAGTTAGATTGTAAAGGATAGCTAATAAATTTAAAGGCAAGAATAACTTGCTGTGTTTTTCTTGAAAGCCAATCTTCACAAGAAAATATAATCTTTAAAATATTAATGGATAGGTCAAACATGAGTGAAGATTTTACTATGATGAGAATCAGCAATAACTGCTGTGTGTAAGCAAATAGTTTGATGCAGAGGTTACTTAAAGAGCTTGTCACAGATGACCATTTCATATTGAACAAAATAAAAATATAATCAATAGATGCATCCAGGCAGAGTTTTAAAAGATATTTTGCAGAAATAAAATTGTGACTCAATAACTGAAAGGTTTATATGTCTTGATTTCATTTAAAATTATTTTATTGAACTTAGATTCTCTGATCCTCTTTATGTACACATTAATATATATCAGCTGAAAAAGGAAATAAAATAAAAGGTAAAGGGGAATTTATCGATTTCAAAGTACTCTCTTTTGACAAAAACAATTTCCTCTGTAGAATATTCTGGTTAGAAGACATATATTCATACCAATGGCTGAATTTTATTTGTGACCAGTGTAGATTACATTCATTTGATATTTTTCTTCTTCTAAAATGTTAGACTTTGACTATAGGGAGAAAGTGATGTATTAGAAGACATGGAAAACATCACCATTTTAATGGAATTCTTACTCATGGATGTCTCAACCTCTCAAGAGCTCCAAGTCTTGCAAGGGCTAATATTCTTACTGATTTTTGTAGGATCCCTGACAGGGAACCTTATGACTGTTACTATCATTGTAACTGACTCACATATGCATACCCCAATGCACTTCTTTATATGTAATTTACCTTTCATAGATCTTTGTTCCATGATAGTTTGTCTTCCCAAAATGATCTTCAATTCTCTGACAGGCAATAAATCAATTTCACTTCTTGTATGTGCCTCTCAGATTTTCCTCTTTATCTTCTTTGTATCCAGAGAGTTTTTCTTCCTTGTGGTGATGTTGTATGATCGCTATGTTGACATTTGTCAGCCTATGCACTATGGGCTCATCATCACCCCAGATCTATGCACACAGGCTGCTGGTGATTCATAGGCCAGCAGGTTTGTCTATTCTGCTATTCACTCAGGCAACATTTCCAGGCTTCCCTTCACAAAGACTAATGTTATCCATCAATATTTCTATGATATGCCTCAAATTCTGAGGGTATCATCTTCAGATGTTCATTTTTCTGAGTGTGTGGTCTTAGGTATCAGTGCTGTTACTCTTAGTATGTTTTGCCTTTTTGCTTAAGTCATATATTGTTATCTTTTCACTGGTGCTTAAAATGCATTTGGAGGATGCCCATAACAAAGACTTAACCAATTGTACCCTGCATTGTGTTTGCAATTTCTGGGTTTATCACAGTCCTTGTCCCATTGCAAATGAAGCATCTTTTAGTAACCTTCTCACAGCGATTATCTACACCATGTTGCCCCCATTCATAAACCCCATAATCTATAGTCTGTGGAACAAAAAGATTAACACAGCTCTATGCAAAATGTTCCACAGGAATTTTGAGTTCCCAGGAGGGTTTTTCTTTGACAAGAAACCTTGGAAAAAATCTGAATGAAATTTAATTTATACTTGCTATATGGTCTTAAAATTGAATTTATCCCTATAAAATATCTACAGATTTTCTGCCGATATATTCTTTTGTTGTTTACAAATGTGATAGTGCATTATGTATTTCGGGGTCATACAATCAATACATTTGTGCCATTGTTTCATTCTTCTGGTAATTGTTTAGCACATTTTGAAAATGCATTGGAAAATATTTATGATGAATTTGACCTAAAAAGAAGAATGACATCATATGGAGAAGACAACACTTTTGTTTGAGGAACTTAATAGGTGCCCATATTTTTAAGAAAAGTTCAAGACATTGGATACTGCAAACCTGAAGGAGAACACTGTGTGTGTTTTTTT